>OW204005.1:16222262-16438195 GCA_934047225.1 Ypsolopha sequella | reverse complement strand
TGACGTGGGCGCATTTCATAATTCCACCCGCAAGTCGTACCAAACTAATAAACAAAGTACGTATATTTCCATTATAATATAATATCGAATACCGCCCACACGAACCTGTCTGCCGCGATAACGGTACTCGTTGCGAAATGTGAGACCGGAGCGGCGCACGCGCATCCATTGCTTCTACCATCGGGGAAAGCTCCGCTCTTGCATTTTTCGCTCTTATTACCGCGTGGTAGAGTCCAATTACATAGGTGGTACAGCCAGGCTTGACTGCGGAGGTACGTACCATCTCTTACTCGCAAA
This sequence comes from Ypsolopha sequella, assembly GCA_934047225.1. Classification (NCBI taxonomy): domain Eukaryota; kingdom Metazoa; phylum Arthropoda; class Insecta; order Lepidoptera; family Ypsolophidae; genus Ypsolopha; species Ypsolopha sequella. The sequence continues at coordinate 16,437,898 of OW204005.1, read as the reverse complement.
CCCCCTCGAAGTTATTCGGGGGAGAGGAAGAGGACAGCTTTCAAACAGTTCAAACAGGCACAACCAGGTAGCCCACCATGCCTGGGACCGATTGATGGCGGTATATCCATCCTAAATTGTCGGACGTACAAAAAACAGACTGGTGACGGGCAGCGGCGTCAACGCTCACCAACCCGCCTGCCCAGCGCGTGCGGGTATGGGCACTTCTTCCAGGATGACCGCCAAGAGTGGCGAAATCTTCGAAAGGCCTGTGTCCAGCCATGGGCGAAGACAGAGTCCAAAACTGGTAAGCGGCAATTATGCGGATGTAGTTGTAGGGCGTATTGTCTACAACGGAAGTGGCAAAAATTTGGCAGAGCGGGGATGTACCTTCTGTCTTTTATACATGCATCCCTAGTCAAACAGATAATCGCAGTTACGTAAGAGGACCGTATAAACTTTGTATGGTTCAAATGTGCCAAAGCATTATACTTAAATCATAAAGTATGTAGATAGCCTTTGTCACTTGAACTATCTTGTAAGAAAGAAAGAAAGAAAGAAAAAGCTTTATTATCAAGATAAAAAAAAACAAAACATGACAAAAAACATTGTAAAAAACTATGCAAAAAAATATATATACAAGGTGTAACAGAAAGGTGTAACCATATTTGAAGAGCGTATTCAGTCAGTGGTTTAGAACAACTTTTACGATGGAACAAATCCCGTAAATCGAAAAAAAAAATTACTCGCTTCATAGGAAAATGCAATGCCGCTCGGCCGAAATGTATGGAAGGGCTGTTTTTTTTTTTGAGATTTCAGGGTTGTCCCCATAGTAAAAGTTGTTCTGTTCCATTGACTGAATAAGCTCTTCAAATATGGTTACACCTTTCTGTTACACGTTGTATAAGAAATAGAATTACCCTGATACCTTTGTATGAAAAGTATCGCTACGATATAATTTCCCAAAACTACTTAAAAAAAAAAAAACCGGTCAAGTGCGAGTCAGACTCGCGTACCTAGGGTTCCGTCTGGTTTTGTCGTGAATTTCTCAACCGCTTTATTTTTCCTGTAATATTTAAGTAAGTTTTGGAGATAAGGGGAGACATACATTTTATGGTTTTTCAAGGTGTTATCGTTGCAATTAAATATAGCCAAACTATATGTTTTTGCAATCAGCTTTTTAATACCTACAATTTGATATCCATATTGTATTTTTATAAAATATTTAATAATAAAGATTTCTCGAAACCAATGCCAGTAAATATAGTAAAAGTATATGTTTTTACAATCAGCTTTTCAATATCTGCCATTTAATATCCATATTGTATTTTTAGGATAATATTTTTAATTTTTTTCACCATAAAGGCTCTTTTTGTACCTTTTAGGTACTACGGAACCCTAATAAGACAAAACTTAACAATTCTCGGTTACAATTCCGGTATGAGAAGGTAAACACTACCGTGGTATTTGCTCGTCCTAAACAAACTAAGCAGTTACTCTCATAACTCAAAATCTGAGAACCATCAAACAGTTATATGGCGGTTCGCAGTTGGGCAATTTCGACATTATACCCACTATATCAGAAGTAGGCTAACATTATATCAGAAATGATTTCTGTATGAAGTGCGCCACAAATCATGCACAAAGACGGCTGTGCTCGTATGACCAGGGTTGGATTCAGATCCTCGGAAAATTATTGTCAATGGGAATTAAAAATATACTACTTGGCTAAAATTATACTACGTTTCGTTTTTCGTCGATTTTTGTTTTGAATTGAAAAAAAAATTGCCGATTTGTTAGTGAAATTCTTAAAAAATTTACTAAAAATATTTATAATTTAATAAAATTGAGGCAACTGGATCTCTATATCAGTCAATTCGTCGATCGAAACTTCGTCCTTGGCCATGACTCGACGTAACATGTCGTCAGACGCCATAAATTCGATGCAAATTCCCTATATTGTAGAGTAAATATTAAAAAGCAAAACGTCTCAACCAATAAAACAAGTCGGTCGGCCTGAAGATAAAATTATGGTATTTTTACGTAGTATAGTTCCATTACGATACTACATACTACATGTCATGAAAATATGGTACAAATAGTATAATTATACTACAAAATCCAACCCTGCTCGTATCGGAACGAATAGCCCCACGCGTGAGATACAACTGGAGACCCCATATTGGGCTGGAGGCTTCGTCATGAGAGGTAGCGGATGATGTTTGGAAAAGCCTATAAAAAAAAAATGCTAGAATCGCTAGACCATCGAAACATGCCACAACACATGAGGGCGTCGTCGGCAGACTGAAAGCGTGCGATGATAGTGTGTTGTTGGCAAGCGATTGTAAAATGTCAGTGTAAAAGTCTGTTCGCTCCGCCTTTGAATAATGCCGGCTGCGATGCCGCGGGCAGCCAAAGGAGCTCAAAGAATGCCGACACTGGGGTACACGCGCACGTCAGTCTGTTTACATCAGTGCGTTATGGTGAAAGGTATTTATTTATGTTCAATAACAATGAACTCATATATAAATAAATAAATGTTATTTTGCGCATCGAAAATGTTTTTTCGTCAGTAGGAAGATATGGATATTTTTAAGATTACATTCCATAGTTCTGTTTGGTTTTAAAGCGATCGCTATCTTTACCGATAGTTGAAAAACTCAAAGAAAAGTGATCAAGATGGCACGGCCACGTGCTTAGACGACCCGACCGATCAAATAGTTAAGCGTGCCATGGATTTACCAACGACGAAACGGGGACCCGGGAGACCCCTGGTTGATGACGTTTCAAAAGGACCTTAAAGAAAAAGAAGTGGACGCTAACATAGCACTAGATCGTGCGCAATTGAAAAGAAAGACAGATGAGCCGATCCCAAGTAAACGGGAAATGGCGCAGGACGATGATGATGATGTAATCTTTGTCGAGACTGTAGGCCCTGCCTTATTATGTAACTTCGACATCTATCGCTATCGATTTCAAATGTATCGTGATTGGCTAGAAATCATGTGTGACGTCATGTCTAGCCAATCACAATACCTTTGAAATCGATAGCATTAGATGTTGTTGCCCCTGTTCTCGCTTCATCCTATGTCTCAGCCCACGTACTGACGTCGGCTCATTGATATCGATCTTCGGCCATTCATTTTTCAACATCACCGCCGCGCGCCGCGGCGGTCCGTTACTCGTGTGATGTTGTTCTTTTTAGAATCGATTCATCTATCCGATTCATCTACTCGATTCTCAGTCACGAGGAAGGGTCAGTGGTTTGGTGTTGCGGGAAACGAATACGAAAGTTATTGTTTGAAAGGTGATTCCGTTTTAAAGTTTTGACTATGTACTTTTATGTACTTTTTCGTTTCAGTCTGGCAGTTTAAAATGCATTTTCTACTCAGTTTGGCCACCTTAGCCCTTTTGGGGCTAGATCTAGCTCTTTTACGATTTGATTTCTCCAGATTTCACTATTTAGCTCTAAAAGGGCAATGTAGCCCTTTTCACAAAAACCTCTGTTACCATGCTTATTGAGTTGATTAAAAGATATTGCGCGTCTTGTGGTGTAAAATTTGCCAGTGACCCTAACTCAGTATATTTTTAGTTTTCACTGTGGTAACACTGCTACTTTAGCGGGCAATACATACCCCAAACGTGTACACTCTGCCATGTTACCGTGTTAGTATAAACCGAACAATTTAAAATGTAATCACGATTGGTTTTATAACAGTCAGTATTATAATGCGGTCTGTACGGGTGCTTTTATTTTTGTCTTGTCTTATTACGTCAGTTGCCGAAATCTTTGTTTTAGCGTGTGTGTGCATATATGCAATGAAAAACATTTTTTAGCCCTTTCTGCCCCACTTCTCAAGACTGAATTTGTAAAATCTATCCCTTTTTTGGGTGTCCGCTGGGCCTTTTTCAAAAATCAAGTTGGCAACACTGTTTCTTCTATTTCAATAATTTTGGGAACGTGGTTGCTCTACAAATTAATTAGAATGTAACAAAACATTCTATCATCTCGTTTTACATTGTTTATATTAACTATTGTAGTGAAAATATATAATAAAATACACATTTTTGTAACGGTACCAATAATTTTTGTTTTTATTATGCAAATTTTTAACCCACTTGTTAATTTGCTTCAGATATAAGACCGTTCTTGGTGTTTTTAATGCAGTAATCGTTTCACGCACGTTTTATTACCCAATTAAATAAAAAATCGGCAATTTGAATGTAATTGTAACGAGTTGAGTTAAAAATAATTGAGGAAAAAGGCATAATGCAGTATTTGAGATAAAAAGAGGAAATAAAAGGTCCCGCTAAAGAGGAGAAAGGCTCGTAAGAGTATTCGTACAACCTGGATGGCTATTCTGACACAAGCGTAAATTTACTAAAAGGGCTGTCCATAATATCGTCATCGATTATTGCCAATTTTCAAATCAAATCAAATATTTTATTTTGGACTAGGCCATAGATGATAGTACCACAAACAACTTATTAACTATGTTAGTATAAATAGCCTATATTATTATAAACTATTTTGGAACTCTGTCCATATGTACAGTGGAGACCACATCAAGCTATACATACATTTGCAGTACGACATTAGCCCCTACAGAGAAGAATATAAGATAGGTATAAAGTCCAATGTGTCTTACTTGATGCGGTTTTCACTGTACTGAGACCCAGTGTCTCAGGATTGCACTATCAGTCCTGTTGGCAATATTGTTCAGGAGACCATTGACGCTGCCGCGCGTACTGTGCATCAGCGAGGCAGTTCTGTTGCGTACTATGGCATAGAGATCCTGGGTACGAGCCTCAGCAAACATGCCTGATGCACCATGCCATGTTAAAGCAGATTCTGAAGATTTAAGTGCTTTCAAAACTAAAAATTTTCCAAACTAATTTAACTTCTGTGCCCAACACCTAACGCGGCAGCCCCATCAGTATCCTGAATGCATTATTATACTGAAAACGCAGGGCATTGACGCATTTCTTTGTATGGCTAACCCACAAGCTGCACGTGTAAAAGTTCTGACAATATGCCCTGAATAAAGTTGTTTTCACTTGTTTAGTACAGCGTGCAAACCTGGGAGCTAGCATATTACATCTTTTTCGACCCCCCTACAATAGTCTTATCGTCATTATCTAATGACCACACCCTCTCACAAAACTGAGGAAATCTTTGTCATCTGTATTACAAAGTCAATATTGTTGTTTAAGCAATAGGTTTTTTTCTTTCAAGACACCCCATTATTGCCATCCTTGCTCATTATATTACCGTCATCCGCTGACCAGACAGCCTCCCCCCCTAATTTCAAATGACGTAATATATGGATGACCCCAAGGCGGGTGATTTTTAGAAGCTCTTTGTACTGAAACTTATCAAGCTTATAAGATAAATAAACAATCATTTGCCCGGATTCATAAGTTGTTTCACATGTCGTTTAAAGAGTTTTACTCTGTGGAATCATCATCACACGGCATTTATTACGCAATAAACAAAGTCGTATGAAAAGCAAAGCGTGTGAACAATATTGCGAGAATAGACGCTTTTAGCTTTTTGCCCACGGCTACATCTGCTCTCATCATCATTGGGTGCCATCTTCAAAATGAAGTTTGGATGTCAGTAGGCTAAATTGCTTGCGATACATTGCTGTATCTAGTTCCCAACCCTCCCGGAATGCCCGGGAGTCTCCGGGAATATTGTTCAACCTCCCGAGCTCCCGGGATGCAATAAATTCTCCGGAATTTCTAAAATAAAATAATTAATGTCATATTTTGATTTTCCATGTAAATCTTTCATGATAATGTGCTCAAAAACCGACAAATATATAATACAAACAAAGCAAATTAAAAAATTAACAAATATTATCGACTTTCATTCAATCGTCCACCGATTTGTTAAAATCGGCTTGTTCCACTTTAACTCCAAAATCCGCCCACTTTAACTCCAAAACACATTTTAATGAATATTTTATTTATATTTAAATCGTTCCACTTTAACTCCAAGAAATTTTAAGAAGTAGAGTGAGCAAGTAAAATATTTTAGCCACCATGCGTGAGGCGAGAACAAAAACTCAAATAACATACATTGTTGTAGATTTGAAGTAAGAACGACTTATTTGACCGGACTTACCTTATTTTAAGCGTCCTGGTTCTTATCTTTTTGATACAGAAAGAAAAAGACAGAACACTTAAATTAAGTTTAGTTCTGTCTTATTTATGACAATAAATATAATCGTGTTAACACTGAATAAAATATGCAATTTTTCTGTTGACTCTAACAAAACTGTTTTGGAGTTGAGTGAAATTAAAGTATGCAAATATTTCTAAATTTAAATTAAATGCCTAAAACATTTTGGAGTCAAAGTGGACACAATGTATGGACGATAAAATTTTGAGAACAATGGCTTTGGAGCTAAAGTGGAATAAGCCTTAAAATCTCCCGGGTTGTTTCCTTCGAGAGTTGGCATGTATCCTTCAAGTATCTTAAGCTTTTTAGTCCAGTACACTCTTTGATGTCATCTATCCATTTGTGATTTTTACGTTCTAGTGATCTTTTTCCGGGAATCTTGCTCTCGAGGATCAACCTTGAAAATTTGTAGAGGGACCCTCTTTGCAAATTCTCGAAAAAGGCGGTCTTCGTATTCATAATAATTGTCATCAGCTCCCGTTTGCGATCGGCCATTTTAAGGACATTAGAAGTGAAGCTAGTCCATCATATTTTGAGCATTTTGCGCAGAGAACACATTTCAAACGGCTCTGCTCAATTACTACTTGCTGGTTGCGCAACAAGTCATCGTGAATCAGTCAATCGATTCCAGAGGGCCTATTATGTATCTTTAGTTGCCATTTGAAATGGGTGCCTATCATCAAAAACATAGATATATTATCGAATTCCGATTATCTAAGGATATGTTCGCACTTGAAGTGACGACACAGATTGTTAATAGTTCAATACCCACTAAAGGCAATTTTGAAATTTCAGTATTTATCTATGTTTTTGATGATAGGCACCTAGTTCAGTTGGCAACTAAAGATACAGAATAGGGGGGCAGATCTCAACGCGCAGTTTCACGCCAACGTCATTTTACGACGCATATCAGGGCTCGTACTTCTTAAGGCAAAAAATCGTATACAAACCGAATAAAATAATTGAAAATTGTATCGTAAATGTGGCAAAAACGAAAATTTAGAAAAAATTCCGATCGCAGATCACATCCAGCTATACACATTGAACTTTGTACCTATCTTATATCATCAGCACGTGTATAGGTGGATGTGATCTCCACTGTGCAACATATTTGCAAATAATTGTATGAATATGACCCTGGCAGCCCTCTGAATGCATTATCTACTGAGAACAGAGTTATGAAATCAATTCACGATTACGACACTTCCTGCATCCCGTTTCTGTGGAATACTGTTCGTTATTCTTTCTGACAAGTTTCCTTGTTCTACTAAAAATGTGATTTTTGCAACAGTTGATGTCACATAATAAAATCAGCTTTTTTAGGTATTCCCATTGTATTCCAATATACTATATCTACTTCCTTTGTGTTTAATAAGTCTTATAGGCCTGTCTATTATAAATTTTACTTTTCTAATATATTTTTTCCAAGGCTTTGCTTTTCTTGCTGAAGGAGTAATACACTTGAGCAACGTATCACGCCTTATATCATTGCAGTATAGAAACGCAGAAAGAAAAGTAAATCTGGATGTGAGGAGCTCTGAACCGGGAGCTAAATTTGTTTTTTATTCATTATTTTATATATAAATTATTCATTTAATGACGGAAGTATTTTTTTATTAATTTATATATACATATATTCTTTTTTCTTCTTTTTTTTTGTAATAAATTATATTATATTGACCCAATAAAACACATTTTCTTGTAGTGAATTTTCTTATGTCTGTAAATTATTAAATTAGAAAATTTTCTTATGTCACACAGAGACAATTTTAATTTCATCATTAAATTTTGTTACATCGCATGTGTCGCAACTCGCGGCCCCTGACGGAAGATCAGCGTCACAGTTCTGCTGTGGCATTTTGCTGAGTCAGAGACCTTTTCGTTGGCTGCATCGTATAAACTACCTCAGGCTGTATAATAGTTTATTGTTTAGAGTATTTGGTTTTTTGTAATGGTGTAGCTCTCAAAATAAACGCCTTTTCTTTCTTTCTTTCTAAATGATAATTCGCCAAGTGTTAAAACATAGACATTTATTTCTATCATAGTTTCTTTAAGAATTATTTTGTGATAGGTGAGTGGTATTTCGCTGTAATATAAGTGTGTTTACTTAGTTTTATTTAACTGTTATAAGGACATAGATTTATATTTATCCCGAGATATTCAATTCAATTAATTTATTTATGTCAGGCTCTAGGCCCATAAAATATTAACAAATTACAAATTACGAACTAATTATAATAAATATTAAAATTCAAAATTAAATTTAAGTTATGGTTAGTAAATGTTCGTAAGTCATCAATTTTACAGCAATAATGATTTCATTTAATTTTGATTGATTTCACTTTACAATTATTGAACCTAGGTACTACGACAATGCAAGTGAAACAGGGGCCAGGCTCCGTGTGAGCAAAAGTCTACCAATTTTAATAACAAGCAAAGTGCTGTTTGGTTTTCTACATTGGGTGTTTTTTCATTTACCCGCATTGCATCGGAAATGGCACCGGCAACGGAAAAATGAAAAAACACCCATTCTTGGATATAATGAATAATCTTATTCAAATCATAATCATGATCGTACAAAGACTGTTAGACTCTCAGACTAACTACCAGTTAATCCATGTACTGGTGGACAACCTGTGAATTAACCAGAGAAAGTACTTACAGTGCAAACATGGCTCTTAGTGTTAAGGCATAACGGTCAATATCGACTGGCAAAATCGGGGTACGTTCCTAAGTATAGAGTGCGAGGGTTCCGTTCACAGGAAAATGAAAGTGCTCGTCGTTTATCTAGTTTTTAAACCACTGAATGTAGTATAAGAGAAATGTAGAGGGTACTCTAGAAATAGCGTTAATACTTAAACAGTTTTTAAAAGAAAAGGGTAGGTGAATGATAAAGCATTACCATGCGGTTACAAAAAAAAATATTATCCTAAAAATACAATATGGGTATCAAATTGTAGATATTAAAAAGCCGATTCTAAAAATATATACTCTAATAATATTTACTGGCACTGGTTTCGAGAAATCTTTAAAAAACCCCAAAAATATGTATGTCTCCCTTGTCTCCGAAATTGGTTGACCGAAAAATATGAAAAAAATGTCGATCATACATCATAGCTGGGCAATTACAGGATAACTATAGCGATTTAAAATCAAGTTGAGTGCGAATGAGAAATATAAAAAAATAAGTTAAAATTTTTTAAAATACACTAAGGGTATCAAATTGTAGGTATTAAAGAGCTGATCGTAAAAATATACGGTTTAGCTATATTTAGTAGCTATATTATTTCGAAAAATCCTCGAAAAACCACAAAAAAAATTCATAAGTAGTCTAGTCTCCCCTCCTTGTCTCCAAAACTGGTAGAACGAAGAATATGAAAAAAATCACGGTAATATGTGTACTTAAACATAAATATTACAGGAAAAATATAGCGGTTGAAAAATTCACAATAATAAAAATGACAAAATTAAATTCATCATCCACGATACGGAACCCTAGGTACGCAAGTCTGACTCGCACTTGGCCGGTTTTTTTTCCGAATATTATTGTTAATCATGGGTTCACTACATTCTTCACACTCTTCCCCACCTGGCAGATAGAATTATAATTACTGGTATTTATGGGAAAATTATTTACAATAGGACGTGTTATGTGCTTCGAACAAATTGTAAATGCATTGTTTAGCTGGCTCTAGCTATATAAGTGGCTAGCTCTAGCTAAAGGAAGTGGTTTTTATGATAGATTTTAATTTTCATTTACTAGGTTAACTCGCTTCCGCTTATTCGACAGATAAATACGTAACGAAGAACAATAAAAATTACATGATTATATGTCTATGATATGATCTGCATGGTAAGCTGTGTCGATTTTTCACTCCCAATAATTATCTTCGCGGCCGTAAGCACAGGTTTTTCGCTGTGCCGTCGTGTCGCACAAAGGTGCGATCTAACTCGCCCATACCGCGTACTCTTCTCTCCCTCAACGCTCTTCTAAACGCCAATCAGGACTGTGATCTGTTTATGATCTGTAAATATTGTCAGAGTGTTTGTGTTTTTGTGACACGGACTGTTTCTGACTTTATGTGTTATCCTTATTTATTTTAGTTTATTGTACCGTTTTGTGTTTGTGTTACTATCTTTAATTATTGTAATTGGTTTGTCAGTTTTAATTAAAGTAAATAAATAAATAAATAAATGTCTCTATGTGAAGTTTTGGTAACATACCGTTTTGGTGGAACTGTTCGACTTTCACCCATAGTGTTTGGCTTGGGGTTGAAGAGAGTTCAACTATTCAGTTGACACCGGTTTCGCAGCCGGATTGTGATAAATCCGTCTTTCTCCAAAGATTTCAAAAGTTCAGATGAGCCTTGGCACCTAAAATCTATTGCATTGTTTTTGAAAGCCCGCGCACACTTATGAATGCGCAATCTGTCTACCTACGATCAGCAAACTGGGGCTCTACCGCGTAATTCTTATTGGTATCAACTTCAAGCAAATGCATGCGAAATTCAACGCGTGCAAAAGAGATGGCATGTTAGGCGGGCGTCGTCGCACGCACGTCAAATTTCAATCTCAAGTTGATGTTGATGAAAATGAGAATTACGCGGTAGACCCACTGATCAGACTATTAAAGTTGTTAGAATTATTAATTTTTCAATGCATGTGCTCGTAAAGGCCCACTTTTTATGCATGAAAACCGAACAAAAAGTCGATTATTTTGCCCTAGGGCTTTATTATTATTATTTTTTTTTTATTTATTTACAATGGTTGGCTAACTTGAAGACTTTCCTGTGTACCATAGATGTTATACTTTTTTTTTCCACTGTTTAACGGCTCTGGATACAGTTCTTTTGAGCCAATTATAATTTAAAGTTCACAAGATTATATTTGTTTTCTTTTCCTCACACTATGCATTGAAAAACGTAGCATGATACACGGGCGTATAAGCAATAAATTACTCGGTTACGTTTAAAACACTCGCTACGCTCGTGTTTTAAATCGTCCTCGTAATTTATTCCTTTGCGCCCTTGTAGCATAAACTACTATTAAGTGCACTTAAGGCGATCAACTATCACTGTGTTCAGATCAGCACTGATTCCAAACGTGTGAGCGTCACTCATTTTGGTGCTGTCATAGTACGGTAAGGGCTAATCTTTACTTTGAAATCTTTGCCTTTTTCTAATTAATCGAAACAGAACCCTTAAATTCAAAATTTATTTAACAGTTATTCAATAAAACCTTATTACCTATGTATTCTGTATGTTGCCATCGGAAAGTTTTCATTGGTTTCTGTAAATTAGAATTTTAAAAACCGGCCAACTGCGAGTCGGTCTTGCGCACGAAGGGTTCCGTCCCATTATCTATATCTATAAAAACGGCAAAAAATCATGTCTCTTGTATGAGAGCCCCCTTAAATATTTATTTTATTCTGTTTTTTAGTATTTTTTGTTATAGCGGCAACAAAAATACATCATCTGTGAAAATTTCAACTGTCTAACTATCACGGTTCATGAGATACAGCCTGGTGACAGACGGACAGCGGAGTCTTAGTAATAGGGTCCCGTTGGTTACCCTTTGGGCACGGAACCCTAAAAATGTTATATTATAAAAAAAATTGAAGTTCTACTTTACAGAAACTTTCCGTAAAATACAGTTAACCACTATGTACGAGTAATATTTAGGTAGCACATAATTAATAATTTTAAGTATCCTTATGGATGAACAGGCAGTGACAGAATAACAGCGTCCCTTTGCTTCTGGCTTAAGGGACAAAAGCTGAGTCACCGACCTTTTCAACAGAACCTGTCTAACCCTAAATAGTCTTTAAGTATTATGTGTTTTGTGTTGTGTTCTGTTGGATAAAAATCTTTTTATTTATTTATTTAATTCTACATTGAAGCCAAGTCTAGCCCATCGATAACTTATCCGGTCATCCGGTCACACAGAAGGTTCAATAACCACCTTCGCCTGCCATAAATTATCCCAAATTCGGTAACGGTGGCTAACCAAACCAGGTTATGCTAATACGGTGACAGCCGCATTGTGGATTGTGGACGTGCGGATATAATCAATTGTTATTACACCCATTGCCTAATTGGTTCTGTGCGCTGCGCTGGACGAGAATGGTCAACCTGTCTGGTGACTAGTGTTGAAGTCTATGTTGGGACGTAACATTTGTCGGTGAAAAGACAGTGTGTTTCCAAGGAATAATGACGTATTCTTTATCTTAGGGATACTTTAATTCCCGTTGCTTAATTTCTAAAATATGTCATCAAAGATGCGATCAGGTGTCATTGATCGCACTGGCTGATGTGATGTAAATTATTTATTGTGTAATTAAGATCTTATATTAATTCCTTTGATAATGCCATACAGGCGAAACTGCGGGTCTACCGCGTAATTCTGATTTGTATCAACTTCAAGCAAATGCATGCGAAATTCAACGCGTGCAAAAGAGATGGCATGTTAGGCGGGCGTCGTCGCACGCACGTCAAATTTCAATCTCAAGTTGATGTTGATGAAAATCAGAATTACGCGGTAGACCCACTGGTCAGGAAGTATTAAATAAATTTGTGGGATAGTAAAAGTGATTTTCTGTTCATTATGTATTGCAAGTTTCACCAAGTGCCAACAATCAACAGTATAAACATTCGAAAAGATTCTTTTTAATTTTTTTTTACAGAATATACGCCATTTTAAAACATAATTTTCATTATATTGGTATTAACCATTATTTTTATGATTTTTAAAGAATTGTCGGTTATGACGTCACTTGAGAATTTTAGACATTTTACTGATTGTGATGTGTGAATGCTTATAAAAAAAAACCGGCCAAGTGCGAGTCAGACTCGCGTACCTACTGTGATGATAAATTAAATTTTGTAATTTTTTTCGTGAATTTTTTAACCGCTTTATTTTTCCTGTAATCTTTACGTAAACTCATATTACCATGATTTTTTTCATATTTTTCGGACCACCAGTTTCGGAGGTAAGGCGGGGGGGGGGGCTACATATTTTTGTGTTTTTTTTTTAAGATTTATCGAAACCAATGCCAGTAAATATAGTAAAAGTATATATTTTTACAATCAGTTTTTTAATCAATTTTTACCCATATTCTATTTTTAGGATAATATTTTTTATTTTTCTCACTTTTGTTTTGGAAATGTTTTAAACAATTTCAAATTTTTGACGTGTTTTTTTACACCGTGATATGGGGCCAAATTAATGCTATTTTTGTGTCAAATTTCAAGTCTGCTAAAGTTATGAGGTTGTGACATACGAACGGACGGACGGACAGTGAAGTCTCACCATAAAGTTTCCTTTTGTACCTTTTAGGTACTACGGAACCCTAAAAAGTGGTCTGTGTCTGTCTGTCTACTCATCTGTCATCCATCTGTCAAATCAGTCGGAAGCAAATTAATATAAATTTGTCTTGATAGCAAAGGACACATTTCTAAACAGCCATTTCTCAAGTGACGTCACACGAAAGCAAATGGAAGTTGCAGTCTTTTCGTAAAAATATCATCATTAGGTTTTTTGGACCACAAGTTTGAAAATATGGCTTATTAAACCTAAATCTCGAAATGGTTTTCGAATTAAGACACCTTAACATAATTTAATTTAATATTATAAAATCTGCTTCAAATAAATTTCTTCAGTTTTAGAACGAAATCATAAAAAATACGAAAAAAGCGTCAAAAAATTGCTCCCAGATAAAATGCACATGTAAAGGAACTGAAATAGTGCATTTTTTTAATTGATATTATATTTGGAATTAATTGGGTTTTTATGAGTCTTCACGTCTTTGGTTTTTGGAATTTTGCAATAAATTCGATGGATTCGATTTGTTCCAGGTGGATTGAATCTGTTTTGTATAAAAAGTACATTATTTTTATTATCATTAATTAATATTAAAACAATAAAAATAGGGTTTATATATCTTTATTGTTTTAGTATTAATAAATAAACAAAAGAAATAAATAAAGCTTAAAAAAGCAAATTATAATATACTAGCTTTTGCCCGCGGCTTCGCCAGCGTTGGTTTAGCTTTTGTGAAGACAATCGAATCTGTTAAAGTAGCCTATGTCCTATTCCAGGTTTAGAACTACATTTGTGCAAAGTTTCAGCCCAATCGGTTTAGTAGATACGGCGTGAAGGAGTAACATTTTATCACTTTTCTGTAGGAACTTGACACCCCATTGCCATCCCATGGAAACTGGTTTATGGGATAAAAAGTAGCCTATGTCCTATTCCAAGTCTAGAACTTCATTTGTACAAAATTCTAACCCAATCGGTTCAGTAGTTACAGCGTGAAGGAGTAACAAACATCCATACATCCATCCAAACTTTCGCATTTATAATATTAGTGGGATGTATTAACATTATTTGTATAGTGTTGTGTTCTTAGTTAAACTTCACTATCGCATTGGCCTAGCTGTATGTAAGGATAGTGTTATATTGTTGGTGATAAATAAAAAAATAAAAAATAAGTAAATAAATAAATAGTTGAGGGCTGTTATTTAGGCTTAAAATATTTTTTTACGATACAATTCAAAAGAAAAGGTATCTTTATGTACAGTGAGATTTGAGATATACCAATTTCATTAAACCTGGTTTCAGAGATAAAACTAAAATACAGTTTTATAGCGTTTCTCTTCAACGGATCATCAAAAGAAATAAAAAAAATCAGTATATGGACGAGCGTGACAGGACGGTAGGAAGACATAAAATAACTTTGTCAGCCATGTGGTGCTCGAAGCCAGCCCGAAAACAAACTATCACGTAAATTGGAAATCGTAAAAAACGTAGCACATAAAGTTTATTAGCAGCCAGCAATGGTCATCGGCAGCCAGTGCCAAGTTGGTATTGGTTTTTTGTCCAGCTATTCAACAAAAACATGACTTGGTATTTACTTTTTAATGTGCTATTTAAATTTAGATGAAAAAGTGTGCTATTTTGGAATATACAGCAAATATCTTTATATTTTACAAGGTTTTTGTAAGCAAATCAGATTTCATTACCAAGTCCTTTAAAGCCCACTCCTGTCCTTTTTATTACGCTACTCAATTTAGTCCTGTGTCCATTTCAACCAGTGCTTTTCGGCCGTTTTGGAATTGTCGTCTGCCTAGCTGGCTGTTGATTTACCCATTGATAGCTGGCTCTGGTCTATTTTCCGTTGTTCCTCCTAAATTCGCTAACTTTGTTAAACGCTATTTAGTAAGACGATGCAAAGCGGTCCATTCACTCGTCAGTATTATGATACCTAATTTTAAAAAACGATACTTCAGACGTGTATGACTTCTGTTATAAAACGCAACTACACATGATTATCATGGTACGAGGGTCAGGTTAATAGCAGTCAGAGGCGGCTCCATTTGTGTCAAGAGTCGAGATAGCGGCATTTGATATGCGGCGGCAGGTGTCAGTCGGGAGAATGACCCGCTTTGCATCGTCCCGTTAAACGTAGTATAGGCTCCAAATAAGGGAGGTTGGCTGCTTACCTGAACCCTAGATTTTCACTTGTTTGACCGGCAGTTTCCCTTCTTTTCAGAACGAACCATTGCCGGCAGAGAGCGGGTCAGTGAGTGCGGGGAGTTGCGGGGCGAGGCGATGACCGCGCGACACCGCTGCAGCAGCCCCCGGCGCCATGGCCGCCCTGTCGTGCTACCAGCCTTGCCGCTCGCACCTCGCGCAGCCCGCTAGGTAAGTCTGCCACCTTCCAGAACGGCCGTACGGTGATGATAACAGACAGCTTCTTACATCAGGGTGTAGGAAAGACTGATCACCGAGGTTGAGCCATTAAAGGTGTCAAAAGCAAACTGTGACCGTCAAAGTTGAGGAGTAAACACCACAAAGAAAGCGTGGCAGTGTTGGGGCGAGATGACAGTGTTTTGTTGGCAGGTGAATTACTGTGGAAGTGTATAAGAGACGCCATGCAGAAACCACCACGGATCATTGAGCTCGATGGAGGAAGAAAGCACTTAAATGAGCCTGTAGCACCATTGCATCATCTCTTTCTTTCTATCAACTCATATGTGTGATAGAGGGAAAGAGCTGCCAAAATAACCAAACGAAATATAATTATTATGTCAATGTTCAGGTGCCTAGACGACGACGACATCCCCGCCCCTCTTACCCTCCGCCGTCGCCAGTTCATCGAACGATGCCACGAGAGCCGGTCCACACGGCACCGCGACCCCTTGCCGCCTGAAGTGTCCGTCAAGAAGACGCGAGAGGAACTCAGCAAGAATGCGGCACAAATAGCACCCTTCAACCGACGGCTGAACATCGAGTCGGGATGGTCGAAGGTTGAAGAAGTGCGGAAGAAGTTTGAGGGTGCGGCGGTGCAGCAGCAGAGTTGTAGCTTTTCGAGGAGCTTCGAGTCTCCTCCTAGGTGAGCTTTTCTGTCTCTTCTGTTTTGTTCTTCTTGCCAGAATAATAAAAAGAAGGTTCTTAAATAAAACCATGGACCCACAAGTTTAATTTTAATACAGCCAAGCCTAAAGTCACGTCGTGAGAAGCCGAGGCTGAAGGACGACCAAGTGCTGGGACCCTGATTTATAGTCTTTAATTTATATTCCATTTGCATTTCCAGACGTCGCCTAGCAGACTCCCTTTTCGCCAGCTTCAAGCTCCCGCGCAAGAAGGCCGAAGCGATGTCGCTCTCTCGCTCGCAGCAGCAGCCCAAGCGCAAGTCGGCTGTTGAGTTGCTGCAGGAGACCAAGGCATTCTACGTCAAGTCGGAGACTGTCAGGGACAGGAAGCAGGATAAACCCTTAAGGGTAAGTCAACAGATGTCGGTTAGCCGACTCCCGCGCATGAAGGTTGAGGCGATAAGCCTCTCTCGCTCGCAACAAGTCGGCTGTCGAATTGCGGCAGAAGAGCAAGGTGTTCAGTCAAGTCTGAGACTGTCAGAAACAGAAAGTAGGATATCGTTGAGGGAAAGCCGAACTATGTCAAGATTGTGTGTAAGTACTTGAAAAGATTGTGGTTTTGGTGGAAGAAATCCACTTCCTTTGCGAGTTTCGTAAATTTTGCCACATTTTGGAGAAAGGACAGAAAGAAAAACAAATAGTTCGGGGCTATTGGGACGCGATCCATGTAAAATTGATGTTTTTTCTATGCAGATAACAAATATTCAACACGGTTTGATTGAGTCATTGTTACAATCACAGAGCAATAAGGAAGAGAAGTTGCCGATAATTCATTTCTGCAGGAGTGACACTGCGTGGGGTGGAAGCTTGGCTCCGCCGATCCACCAATCACAAAGCAGAATCCATCCTTTTGTGACGTTATGACACCATTGATCGTAACATGGCTCCATTCATACACCAACTCCTTTTCTTAATTGCTCCGTGGTTACAATGGTAGGTTGGCCGAGACAGGTAAACCTGCGCAGTAGCGTTATCGCCCACAAATTATATTTTGCGCAGTGAAGGTCAGTGCTCAAAATCTGTGCCGGTCATTATTTAATATATGGTGTTGTAAGTTATGACTATCTTTATCTTCCTTTACCGCTTACAACTCTACAAATTATTTATAGAAGTTTTTTTCTCAATGTAAAGCAGTTGATGAGAAATCGGAAACGAAGTTTTCAATGTATCTTTCTATTTTATGTCAGACCGAAATGGTCTCAGAATGGAAACGCGAGAAGCCCCCCAGGGTATGTTACTTTGTGATTATGCTTCTAAAACAGCGCATCATCCTTTTTATCATTTCACCATTTCATTGGTTCATTCATTTAGGGACTAAATAACCGCCCATTTTTTTATCATTTGTGCCATCAATGGCCATTTTTGAGGATAAAGGTGGCATAGGTTTTCAATGTATATTTCTGTCCCACATGTAAGGCCGAGACGATGTCTCTCCAACGCTCGCATCGACAATTCAGGGTATGTTTGTAGTATATGTGTTGGCTTGCTGTTCTTGTGAAAGCTGTCCTTTAATGTCCTTAAGTGGTCCCTTCCCGCGCAGCAGCCATGCTTTAGGTGTTTGTGACGTCTTGATGGCTTTGATCTCAATGAAACTGTACACATTTTTATATTATCCTTCCCCCCACACCGCCCTCCGACCCATCTCTCATTAAGAGGTGCGAGTTGGCGAGATATTCAAAACGACGCCGAATTTGTGAATTGGTTTCAGCTAAAAACTGTTTTCCATGAAACAGTAACTTTTTATTTATAGAAAAGTGTATAAACTTAGTCTTCTTTACATGAACGACGACGTCTGTATTTTTAATTTTTTATTTCCAGTGTTGTAATACCTAGTGTTGTGTGAAATGTTTCAGGTAAGCAGCGGTCTAAGTCAAGCAATAGCGGCCGGCGGCTGCCATCTAGTCAGTTCTGGAACTATGAACAACGATGCCTGCTGCAATCCTTGTAAGTGTATAACCGTTTAATATTACATTGTTTCTCATTCGAACAAAGGCCATTGCGATGTCCAAGAAGAGAAAAATACCTCGCCACTAAGCGTCCGCAGGCCTTAGGCATATCGCGTCCTGACTTTTTAACAAAGGTCTACTCGCGATGAAAAAGTTTGGCAATATTGGGCAACTGTTACATGTCTCGGACTTGCGAAAAAAATCGCTTCTATAGCTTCATCTAGTATGGCTATGAATAAATCCCATGTTGAATATCCACAGACGCAACAGTTGGCAGAAACATAGGGGGGGCGCGGCGAACAGTGAGCGCGGGGGAGGGGCTGCAGAACACGCTTCGGAGACTGTTGGAGCACTCCGATAGCAGGGAGAATGTCTACTCGCCGCCTATTTATGCTGTCCGTACGTATCACTCACTCTACTAAATGTTGTACAGTCGGCAGAAACATGGGCGCCGCGGAGGAGTGGTGAGCAACGGGGGTAGGGTTGCAGAATATGCTGCGGAGACTGTTGGAGCACTCCGATTGCAGGGAGAATGTCCACTCGCCGCCTATTTATGCTGTCACTCACTTTGCTAAGGGTATGTAATAAAGGTTTTTGGTTTTCGAGACTTGGTTATTGATACTTTTTTATTTAGCTGCAAGTTGTATTATAAGATTTCTATTTGCATTAGCACCCTCAGCGCCAAGCCCTCGGACACTACCCTTAAAAATTGGTCTTCAAATAAAATTTTTAATAACTCAAGTAATATATCACTATTTGTCCAATCCCAACCCCAAAACCACCAGGAAAATTGTCTAGGCCAGGGCTATTTTTTGCCCTACAAAATATATAGAAAACGTGTGCATAAGCGATACATAAAGCCAAAACGAAACGTGGGCTGTGTCTCCAAAATTATACACAAGTGTTTTGACAGTGACCATAAATGATACACATGGCGTTGAGGGTGTTAACCCGTTTAGATATCGATTTTTTAAGAACAATATACATCTGCTCAATATACATACATATCTTCTTATTATTTGAAAGAAATCAGATAATAACCCTCGCGTAGGAAATAAAAAAATCGCTTTATGATATAATTAATATACTATTTACACTTAACGGGGCTGTTATTCCTTTCCATTTCCTTTACACATCTAAGGTTATAGAGCTGATGCCGGGCTCGACTGTGGAGGTACCACCATCTTACTTGGAGATTCCCTCGAAGTAATTCGGGGGAGAGTAAGAGGCTAAGAGGACAGCTCACAGACAAAAAACCAGGAGGCCCACCATGCCTGGGACCGATGGATGGCGGTATATCCATCCCTAATAGCCGAGCCTTATATGGAACAGACTGGTTCCGGCACCGCGCTCACCAATCCGCCTGCCCAGCGTGTGTGAGTATGGGCAATTCTTCCAGGGGGACCGCTGGGATTGGTGAAGTCCTGGAAAGGCTTATGTCCAGCAGTGGACGAACTGAAGTACATTGAAGAGTTGACGGGTATACAAAAACTAAAGTTTTGCTGAACATTTCCAGCGCACAAAGTGAGTACGACTCCGCGTCGCGTGACGGACACTCCGACCCGGGACAGGACCAGATCTCAGCACAATTCCACCGCTCTATCCGGGACATCTTCGTCCGGGACCTCCGGATCTAAGGTGAGGACACTGGTTAGTTTTTCAGAATAGGTATAGTTCTTGCAATCTACGACGACTAAGCTAAGTTTCATTAGATATTTAATGACATTAATTTTATTTACTATGTATGTTTAATATACATCTTCGACTCTAGTTCGTTGTCGAATCTCTACGTTTGGTACACGATCCACAAGAGAGATGCCTAGCATGGCTCGCTCCATAGTCTTCTGCGCCAATTTTTTGGACTAGAGTCGAAGATGTGTCAGTAAACAAATCACAACAGTGGAGATGGGCGGGACATCTGGCGGGCTCTTCGTGGGCAATGGATGAGGCTGACCAAGAGACCGACGAAAATGGCGTGGAGAAGAGGCCTATGCCTATCCGGCGTCACTGGTGCGAGGGTTCTGGCACAGCACTCAGCCCGCCTGCCCAGCGTGTGTGAGTATGGGCATTTCTTCCAGGAAGACCGCTAAGAGTGGCGAAGTCTTGGAAAGGCCTATGTCCAGCAGTGGACGAACCAGGTTAAAGGATGGAGTCCAGTTCTGTCTTGAACAAAACAACAAATGTTCCAGGTGCACGCCAAATCGGACCCTGGTGAAGGCAAGATGAACCGACCACGTAGCTTCGGAGACGCGAGGGTGTTCTTCCCGGAGTCGTTCGTGATACCGAGACAGCGACCCACTGAGATCATGATCAAGAGCGCTTATTCTATACGTGGGTATTGTTTCGATCAAGCATGCAACAATCGGGCTCAAAAGGACAAGAATCCAGAGCCGTTAAAATATTAATAAAAAAAAAAAGCATACAACAATTGGTTTTTCGGAATCTGCATTACCGGCCAATCCGGATTTTAGGACGAACTTGTTTGGCCTACGCTAAAGCAGTTCTGGGTTGTCATCAAAATTAACCACTAAGGTTATGTATGACTGTATAAAGCGCCATACCTAACCTTCTAAAATGACCTACCGGCTCTCTTCTGGATTTCCGAAAGAGTAAGTTAAGACATAAGACATTTTGATTCATAATTAAGATTACACGCCAAGAAATTGTTAAATTATTTAACATTGATTGCATGTGCAGCTACAGAAGTAGCCTTAAAATACAATGATACAATACCAATTATAAATTAATTCTTAAAAAATAACTATATTAGTGATAAAAATATTAAAATCATTGTAATTATCCTACGTCAAATACAGAATAATAAATGTCAAAGAATAATCACAGATTCAAAATTTTAAAACACATTGATTTTTCATTAACTCATTCACATTATACAAAGTTATTTCGAGAAGCCAGCATTTCAGCCTGGACTTGAACGAACTGATAGTGTTTGCGGCTTGCACTTCAGCTGGTAGTTTATTGTACACCGACAATGACGGGGCCATGAGATGAGTTGATCTTGAGGTCTTTTCGAGTGTGTGTTTAGGCTTTGTGAGGTTGTGAATGGTTATGTTTTTTAAACAATTGCAGGTTACTTAAGGCGATTACCATTGCCAAATTAGCAGCTCGATATTTATCTGTACGAATATCAACGGAAACGACATTGAAATAACATTCATATCAGCGCACAATGCGTGGTGGCTGTTACGACGCTCGCTGCGTCCTTGATAATGTGAAATAGGAGAAAATAATACTTTTCACATAGACGTGATTGTTCGATTGAATAATCGTATGTTAGGTTTATAGCTATCAAATTTATCTATTTATCAAAGTATAAATTAATTAATTCGATCAAGCCGCTTAGGAGCAGTAAGGAATTCAAGCCAAAAAACCATTCAGTTAAAACAATTTTTCATATAGAAGTTTTGGTGGTACGAAAAAGAAAAATGTTGCATATGTTGTCCTAAAGTTGATTATCCATAATACATTTTTTCATTATTTTTGGTTTGGCCATAAAAGAGGAGTAGGCTTTAGAAAGTACCTATTTGGCGATATTAAGTGCCTTAAGAACGGGTTTGACTGGCAACCAATATTATATAATATCGTTGCCGGCAATAAATACACCATACACTTACCACTTGTTGACCATGGAGTAAAACGCTGAGGTATGTGTATTTATTAAAAAGCGAGTTCTTGCGGGATGTTAAAATCGTCATTGAAAAAAGGGTGTTACGAGTGTTGACTTTTCTAGTGACAGTCCACCCTGGAAATCACATCTGACGCCCTCGTCAATATGTCGTGACGATATGTGTTTTGTATGAATCGATAGATGAACTTGTTCGACGAAAGAGATCTGTCAAGATTGTAGACAATCTGCGTCCAGAGGGCCTATTATGTATCTTTAGTTGCCAACTGGACTGGATGCCTATCATCAAAAACATAGACATACTATCGAATTCCGATTGTCTAAGGATATGTTCGCACTTGAAGTGACGACACTGTTCGTAAATAGTTCAATACCCACTAAAGGCAATTTTGAAAGTTCAGTTTTTATCTATGTTTTAGATGATAGGCACCCAGTCCAGGTGGCACCTAAAGATACAGAATAAGGGGGCTGGTTTATCCTCTGTAAGACAGGCGTTAGTCTATAAGGGTATCGTTTGTGTTGCAGCAAGCCCACACTCGTCACCGGAGAGCGGGCGGGCGGAATTATCGGCGGAACAGATCGGCGCCATTAGCCCACCCGCACAATACGCGCACTCCGCTCCTAGATATATCAGGTAAACTGTTTTAGAGTTCTAAAATTATCGGCGGAACAGATCGGCGCCATTAGCCCACCCGCACAATACGCGCACTCCGCTCCTAGATATATCAGGTAAACTGTTTTAGAGTTCTTAAATTATCGGCGGAACAGATCGGCGCCATTAGCCCACCCGCACAATACGCGCACTCCGCTCCTAGATATATCAGGTAAACTGTTTTAGAGTTCTAAAATTCGCGTGAGTTGATATACTAAATCTTTATTGATTTATTTTCAGAAAAAATATTGAGTCTTTTCCGAGACTAGGTGAGCAACACTGTAAAGAAACTAGAAATAAACATAAACTGGCTTTTCCAAAAATCAGACTTGCCAAAATGAGTACCTGATGGTATAAGATTTTACAATAAACTTCCAAAGGAGGTCCTTACTTTGTCAGAGAATAAGTTTAAGCTGTATATTAAGCAGGGCTTATTGAAAAAGGCATATTATAAAATAAATGAACATTTGGATGATGGTAAAGCATGGATATTTGTCATAATAGTAGTTTATAATTTAGTTTAATTTCCTAACTTATGCTTTCTCTAACATTAATTAATTACGGACTGTAAAAGGAAATAGACTATATGAGACAGGTAGACTAAGATATATATATATATATATCAAGACTGCTGTCTTGTATTTTATTTTCCCTTAACTAAAGTAAATATGAGTACATTGTATAGTATAAGTTTTAGTTTGTAACAGAAATGATAAAAAAAGACATGATCTTGCCATTCTTCTTAGCAAGACTAATGGCATGTATTTATAGGTATATATGTAACCTATTAGTATGTAATACATAATTATAGATTTTACCTATTATTTGAATCATTGCCGCATAAATTAAATATACTTAACTTACCTTTAATCTTATCTAGATATGCCACTGCGCCTTTTCAGAACGAAGTTCCTTACCGTTATACTCCAGACGCTTGGCGGATGAGGGCTAGGCAGAAAGTGTAACATTTCGACCGTTACGTTTTCATCGTATCGCTTTCATACACTTATTTATCGCTAACGCATCTTACCGCGTTTCATAGTACGGGGTGGAGTAAGCGACCGAGCGGCGGCTTGCGCGTATCTAAAGGAACTTCGGACGAAGTCCCACGACGCCTTTTGTGTTATTGTTTAATTGATTTAAAATGAATGTTTCAGATCGAATTCCCATTCCCAACCCAGCGTGCGAGACGAGGACGGCTGCACCAACATCAATAGCCACAAGTCGTTACCGGATTTACATTCACAAGCGAGGTGCTATCCGGAACAGTTAGTACTTTACATTATTATTGTTTCCTTACGACGTTTTCCTTCACCGTTCAGCAAGTGGTAAGTAAGAACAAATACTATGCATATACATTCCGAATAACTCTTAATAATAATAATAATAAAATTCTTTATTGCACAAGTTAAATTTTTGTACACAGGCGAGCTTAATACTACTTAGTATTTTCTACCAGCTAACCTTTGGCAATGGGGAAGTTGTTGGGGTAGTGCCATGATTTCCAAATATATATATATATATATATATAATACTTAAATACTCAATAAATTATTATTAAATTACATGCTAATACACAAAATAAATAATTGATAAGTTCACCTACTTATACTACTTAAAAGTTTACATATACCGTACATAAATGTCTATAATGATGAGAATTTATCTAATAACTCATAAATAACAGTCATAAGAAGAAATTAAGAAACATTCTGTAAATTAAGAAAGTGTTGTTTAATTGAACTCTTGAAGACTGACATGGACGAAGCTTCACGGATGTGTAGCGGCAAACCATTCCAGAACCCCGACCGGGGATCGAACCTGAATCTCAAGATTGAGAGGCCAGCGTTCTACACCTGAGCTACCGCCGCTTATATTAAGATTATATGTTTTTATAGCGAAACCCATCGTTACAAACTAGAAATCAATCAGGCCGGACGCCTGATTTGAGCCTTAAAATGCCTGGAAAATTCCGGTCATCATGTGGTGACACATGAATAGTCGTTCATAAACTCACACCGTGTTGGGTTTCCTACCCGGGTCGCAACACTAATCCGTTCAAATCAATTCGCGTCTCAACACCGACCGTTTAAAAATGACAGTGTCGCTACACTGGTGTCGACTTTTTCAACATCAACTCTGCGCAGGGTTCGTAAAGGCTCCAAACGTCACTTGACTTATTTACTTTAAATTTCGTATAGAGGACCCCCCTCTCAATGTTATATACTAAATATAATGCAAAAATGACAACTGACGTTTGTAGTATCGCTAATACACTACAAAACCCGTTCAAAAACTCAGCGTTACAACCCCGGTGTTCCTACCCAGCCTAGGGTTCTTTAATGAACGCACCAACGAATTTTTCCACCATACCGGTAACACTGAATTTTTTTTAAAAGCCTTTTGGCTTCGTGCCTGTAATGCACACACTGAACACTTACGTGGCGTTGTGATTTCATGCCTTGTTCATTCCGGACAAGTTTGCTTCTGATTTGTTTCTAGTTTGTAATGCACTCTTATAATAATGAAATGTATTAATGTAATGTTTTTCATTTTAAGTTAAAAGCACTTGTGCAGTAGTTTCACTTTATTTATGTTCTCTCCATTTCTTGTTTCTTTCGGATTTTACACCATTTTCAAGGGAAGATGTTAATTAAAATACACATCATTGACTCCAGGCACTGACTCTGAGCAACGTAAACAGTGATAATGTTGACAATGATAATTTGTTGGGAGAAAACATAAATAAAGTGAAACTACTGTACAAGTGCTTTTAACTTGATGCTTTTGCTACGTGCTTTTAATTGCTTGACGAATAACTCTTTAAATAAAATGTATTTTCAGTTACCTAGTTAAGATTACATAATTAAGATTAGTAAATTATCATGTGAAGTGTTGATTTCTTATTACCTATTTATATAAATAACTGGATCTCCAAGTACAATAGTAACTCGCTAATGTAACTAAATAATATTTGTATAAGACTGTTTGGATCCGAAATAAATAAATAAAATAAAATAAAACTCAAGATATGTTTCAAGTTTCACCAAGTGCCGACAACCGCAAGTATAAATTTTGCGATGTTTTTCAGTGTAAACTCCGGCACGGATACGATAGGTCGGTCGCCGCGACGTCGACGGCACTCGACGCACCAGAGGACGGCGTCGTGCTCCTCGAAGGGCACTAGGTGAGCTATAGCTTGTATATCGGCTATAAGATAATCTACCTTTTGATAAATAGAAGTATTCATTCATTCATTCATTCATTCATATCTGCAACATCATCTTAACGCCCAGATTAACGCCAGATCTTAACGCATCATCATGTTATATGTAAATAAATGAATAAATAAATACATAAATAAATAAATAAATAAATCTTACTGGGCGTTAAGATGATGTTGCGGAAGCTGGAAACTGGCGGAAAACTCCATACAAACTACTTTTATATACTACAAATCGCGAAAAAAATCAGCTGTTCCAGAGAAAACTTGACCAAAATACATACATACATATATACTCACGCCTGTCTCCCAGTGGGGTAGGCAGAGACTACAGATTTCCATCTGTGACATTTATTTTTTTAGCCAAATTTATACTGAAGACTCGATAAGCGCTCAGTATCAGGGTCCGATGATCCTTTTTGTGAAATTCGTAAATTATATTTTTCCTGTTCCTTACAGCAAGCCCAGCCCCGAGTCGATTACTATGGGAGGTCAACATTATATTTTGCGATATTAGCAAAATGTGTTATTGATCCGTGATACTGATCACTTAACAAGCCTCCGGTATGAATTTGGCTGCATAAATAAATGTCAACTTATACAGTGTGTCCCTCGTAAGAGTGCACATCTGAAAGAGGGTGAAACTAGATCTAAAAAAAAAATATATCTTGAAAAAATGCTCCGCCTGAGCATCTTTGTACAGTCGCCCGCAGTCAGTCTCCGTTAGTGCGCACACTATCCTCCCTCAACGCACTGTTGTCGTTAGAACCAGAATCTGATTTGTTTGCTGACAGGTTTACGAGTGTGAGTAATAAATGTCAGGAGTTCTGTGAGCGTCATTTTGTTTAATTACTTGTTTGTTTTAATTTACTGTATAATTATTTTCTTTTGTGAAATGTATAACATGTTAGTATTATGCTGTAATGTTATATAAAAGTTATGACATATTTTATACTAGTGTCCTCGGTAGACAACAAAAAATTAAAACGTAAATTCATAAAATAAAAAAAAATAAAAAAAGATTTTGTCGGTAAAATAGGGTCTAGTTTCACTCCCTTTCGGATGTGCACTCTTAGAAGGGACGGACACACTGTATATAATCCGCTAAATACCAGGAAAATATTTCCATGTAAAATTGTCGCAATATCTCCAGATCGAACCATTCGTCACTGATGTCTTCTTGCGAGGCATTCTCCGAACATCCGTCTCCTTGCGAAGACAACTACCAGTACAATAGGTAAGTTTATCTACTCCCATACTACAATAAGGTAATTACAACATCAGACGCGGTTTTATAACCTACATTGTTTATCCGATGTTATAATATTACATTATAACACCGCGAATCTGAGCTGTGATTGGCCCAATTTATTTATAATTTGTTACACCTCTAGTGAGCCAATCAACAACAGCGACGAGAAATAAGTCGCCCTTATTTCTTAAGCCACGCCCTCTTTCTCCTCGTGGCTTCTGGCCCTCAGGCAGCAATACCGGACGCCGCACCTGAGGTTCATATTTTTCGTGAAATTTTTTGTTGAAAAAAATTACGAAGAATATATTTTTGATGGTCGTAGATAAAGTATTTTGTGCAACTGAACATAATTATATATTGGGATACTAGTGCAGTCTCTTAATGTCTCACATTATGTTACAGTTGCCCAAAATACTGTTATATACTTAAACGCGTGGCCCCGAAAATCTGAGACCATAGATCTTCAGCTCCATCATTTAAGCGATGAAAGAATTTTGACCAAAGAAAAATATCCACACAAAAAGAAGTCCATACAATATTTTTAACAGAAGCGATGTGTCAAAGAACTGTTTGTCTACAATTTCAGTCGTTGTGGATCCTCGTTTGCCCGCGACTCTGGCGGTTCGAGCGGGCACTACACGCAGCGAAGCGCGCCGCCGCACGCGCAGCATAGAACCGACTCCGGGTCCTCCACGCAACATGATACCAGGTACACTAGCCACGTGCTACGGTATTACTTCTTGTTAGATATGATAATCCAGTCAACGTTTTCAAAAAAGTACTAAATGTTTTCTTAGTTATACTTAACTTTGTGTTAGTGTTAATTTTAATTTATATACATTTTTCTCTCTTCAATTTGCTTTGTTAATTTGGTAATTTATATATATTTTTTCCCTTTTCAATTTGCTTTGTTGTGTGTAACTTTACTGAGTAACATTAGCGTCAGCATCAACACTTTGTGGTTATTATTGTTTCTGTGTATTTCTTTTATTTGTATTCTTTTTAAATTTTAGTATTTTAGCAATTTATAAATATGGATTAATTTATCTGAAATAAATAAATGAATGAATGAATGAATAACGTAAGTACATGTTGCGTTGTTATAATGCCGTGAACGTAAATTTATTTAATTGCAAGATTTATGTGGAAACTTGTTTGGTTTTAAGATTAATTTATTATTATTTGTATTATGTGTTAAGAAAACTGTTTGTTTCCCAATCAATAAAATAAATTAAAATAAAAAATAAATGTAAGAATCTTTGTATGGAGAAGGTGGAATTAAATGTACACTGGTTAAAAATTGAATATTTCGGATAATAATGATTGTTGGGCCTTGTGGGCAGCGTGTGGGTAATCAAGCAAAGAGGAAAACTATCACAGTTTTCACAATTCTAATTAGCCATCACATAAGCTAGCACGGAACGAAGGACAGTATCAAGGTCTTTCTTGACGGACAAAATCCATCGCTCAGAAGAACTCAGAGGTTCCATCGTCTTTCGTAAACCGAACCGAATTAGGTTAATCGTCAGTCGCTTAGCGCAAAGTGCAAAACTTAACTTTGTTTTTCTTGTTTAGAAGTTAAAAATTGAAAAACCTTTTGGTATGTGGCAATTGACGCCAATAGTTCAGTATTAGTGACGTTTATAAAGCACTACTTCGAAATTAAATGCACAATTACTCATGATCTTGTTCAAACAAAGTTAAAACAGCATTTTAAGTTGGTTTAAAAAAAAATCATGACTATTTGTGTATACAATTTCAAACTCTTGCTTTATAAACCTCACTAATACTGAACTATTGGCGTCAATTGCCACAGACCGAAATGCTTTTAAATTTTTTATTTATTGACAAGGTAAACAAAGTTAAGTTATGCACATTGCTCTAAGCGACTGACGTTTAACCTTAACATTATTTTATCAGACTTCTCATCGTCCACAGCCGCTACAACTCGTACTACAGCTGTTCGGGTGACGTCAGAGACTGCTACGTGTCAGCCCCACCACAGTTCCAAGATGGCGCCCCGTCGCCCCCACCACCGCCCCCGCCGCAGACGCAAGCGCCAAGGGTTGGGATACATTTTCAGGTTATTCTCTCATCCCACCGCTGCTATTTTAGTTGTAGTTGTTAGGTTGGACTTCATTGTCGAGACATAAGTTGCTAAATGCTATTTGTCAACTCTACAACTGTTTCAAGATGGCGCCTTCCTTCACCGCCCTTGCCTCGGCTTAGAGCTATGTCACATTTTTAGGTTATTTTCTTTATATTCTCATCCCACCGTTGCTATTGTAGTTTTAGATAATGGTACGTAAGATTTGATTACCAAGATGTAACGTGGAAAATTCAAGATGGCGTCTAAGATTCATAGCTTGTATCTTATTTCTGATTCCGTAAGGTACAAAATATGATGGCAAAGTAAACTCCCGTAGTAAATATTTAAATAGAATTGTTCCAAAAAGAGACACCCTTTTTGAAGGTTAATTTTTGCACCGGCTTCGTCGACTTTGAATTAATAAGTGTTAACAGTTTTGATTGGGTTATCAAATCAAAGTAAAACACTAATGATTATGGGTGTGGTGATCAGATTAAACAAAATAAACACACTCAGCTGTCGTTGGTAAGTCGGTTACGTAAATAAACCAAATAAACCAACCACTATAGTACATACCGTGGTGGTTTATAGTGGCCTGAAGTTAGCTGCACAATCACGTTTGACAGTAAATTTTTCCCCACGATTTTTGACGTTTGTTGAGGGTTATGACAACAAGAATGTACACTGAGAGTAGGTGTTGGTCATGACCGAATCTATAAACACCCACGTTTATAGTGGAAAATAGTAGTTTATTGTGATCTGGTGACCATACCCAATGTGATATTTATTAGCTGTAACGTATTTATATATTTTGTCATCTATCACTATTTATAAGTCTACATTAATCAAGTTACTTATTATATGTTACCGGCCAAACGCCGTTTTATGAGAAACTAGTTTGGCCTAGGCCAAATACATATATATAAATATATATATATATATATACATTAAATGAAAACCCAGAACCACACTGACCTAGGCCAAACTAGTTTGTCCTAAAATCAGATTTGGCCGGTAACATATACAATCTTCCCGCCCCAGGCAAGCGCCCCGCCGCCACAGTTCCAAGACGACCCGCCGGTGTACGATAGCTATGAGTACGACGGGTGTACCTACAAGGCGCCACTCAAATGTCTCAGCGTCGGGAGGAAGGACTACGATTATACTAATAGAGATTACTCCAGGTGAGAGCGTACTGGCTGAATTTGTAGTCTCCAAAAAATTTGTAGTCTCCTAAAAGTGTAGCCGACTGTGCTTTTATTGTTTTAGATCAAATAAAAAATATATACGAGTTGAGGATGGTCGTCATGACGCGACCAATTCAGTTTGGTTTTGATAAAATAAAAAATGAATAGGGGTCAAAAATCGAAAATGTTATCTAGATTAATAATAACTAAAAATTATGTTTGAAAATCTTGCCAAAATCATGTTTCTTCTGAACCAAGTTTTAAATTTTGCGCCCGCGACGAAATCGGCACGATTGTATTGTCCTCGCAAGTTTCATGGAGCGTGCACTTTATAGCGAAATGAAACAGCATGATATTTGGCCACGCCCACAACTGAGTTGGTCGCCTCTCTTCGGCGGAAGTCGGTCCGATCGGCTATATTATACAACCAAAATGTCACCTTTAATCGTTTCCGGTTTCCGCTTTATGCAATTCTAAAATTACTTCGACTATTATTTCCTCTTTAATAAGTTTCCGAATGCTAGCGCAATGCAGGGCTCTTGCAACTTATAATTCGGCTTTTTTCGCGAATACGAACACTGGCGAAGATTTCTATGCGTAACATGTCTTCTAAATTATCCTCAGATACCACGAACCGAACACGGAGCTAATCAACAAACAACCACAGTACGCGGAGATAAGAGCGCGGCCGAGAATAGATGGGACTCAGGACTACGTCAACTCTGTACAGGTAACCTGCGGGCCTATTGTGTATCTCTAGTTGCCTTCTAGACTGGGTGTCTATCATCAAAAACATAGATATACTATCGAATTCCGATGGTCTAAGGGCATGTTAGCACTTGAAGTGAGGACACAGTTCGTAAATAGTTCAATACCCACTAAAAGCAATTTGTTTTTATCTATGTTTTTGACGATAGGCACCCTGTCCAGTTGGCAACTTAAGATACAGAATAGGGGGCTGAACTTGAAATAGCGTTACACATTAAGGGGCAGGTATCCGCCAACAGGTACCACCATCTTACTTGGAGACCCCCTCGAAGTAATTCGGGGGAGAGTAAGAGGACAGCTCACAGGCAAAAATCCAGGAGGCGCACCATGCCTGGGACCGATGGATGGCGGTATATCCATCCCTTATAGCCGGGCCTTATATTTCAATTTATTATATATACAATTGTAATTGTAATTATATGGAACAGACTGGTGACGGGCAGTGGCGTCACTGGTGCGAGGGTTCCGGCACCGCGCTCACCAACCCGCCTGCCCAGCGTGTGTGAGTATGGGCAATTCTGATGGATGGATGAATCCGCCAACGACCTTGAGTCGACCTGTGTCGGTACAAATATCGACAGAAACTTTATTGAAATAACGTTCATATCAGCGCGCACTGCATTACGACGTCGCTGCGTCTCCGGATAGCGCAAAATAGAAGAAAATAATATTTTTCACGTGGACGCGATGGACGGAAAAAAAAACCCATAAATAATTTTTCGAAGCAATATTTTTCTTGTAGGTATTTTGGTGCAAGGAGCGAGAGGTCCCGGATTTGAATCCCGGTTCAGAGATCCTCACATCCAGATTTACTTTTCTTTCTGCGTTTCTATACTGCAATGATATAATGTTAATCTCCTTGTGATAGATAAATCGCCAAGTGTTCAAACATAGAAATTATTTCTATCATAGTAACAATATAATTATTTACAGATGTCATGTCCGGGCGGCGTGGAGGAAGTGACGTCACCGCTGGGCACGTTCAAGCGTCAGCGGTGTCTCAGATACAAGCAAAAAAGACCGAGGCCGATACTGCGGTCCAAATCGGATATATCTGACAGGTACGGTCGCGCGCAAGTCAATATATCTAATTTATGGTAAATTTAATTAATTCTGCCATAGGATAGGAGATAAGTATATATAAAATAGGTGCCGACTTGTTTGACAGGACAAAACTTAATCGTTCTGTCTTTTTCTTTTATTAATAAGGTTAATATTTGTGTCGATTCGGTGTAATACGTTTTAACTTATTTGACAGGACTAAACTTAATTTAGGCATTCTGTCTTTTACTTTCTTTATCAAAAAGACAAAGACAGGACGCTTGAAATAAGGTTAGTCCTGTCAAATAAGTTAAGTCGTGTTCACCGAATCGATACGATTGTTATACGTACGTTACATATGTACAATAATTTTCTTAATTCTTATTATTATTAGGGTGCATTACAAACTAGAAATCAATCAGAAACAAATTTAAAGGCACAAATAATTTGAAAAAATTCCTCGGGCCAGGATTTGAACCTGAATCAAAATGAGCAAGGCGTGAAATCAAATAACGCCCTCGTGAACTTTCAGTGTGTGCATTACAAGCTGGTATATCAAGTAGTTACAAAAAGAGATTTTAATGTCGTTGAAACCTATTAATTCCTTTACTTCGGAAAATACATATAAAATTTAAAAGCCAGACCCCCCTAGGTATTGTTTGTAAATATTGGCCTTTATAGGAAAAAGTTTGCCCATTCCTGGTACGAATACTATCCGTAGTTTTCGGCTTTTACAGCGATTAAAATCCAGTTTAGTCCAAGTAAAAGAAAGATCCTGTATAGTTTGAAACAATCCATAATAGTAGTTTATGCTACAAGGGCGCAAAGGAATAAATTACGAGGACGATTTAAAACACGAGCGTAGCGAGTGTTTTAAACGTAACCGAGTAATTTATTGCTTTTACGCCCGTGTATCATACTACATTTTTCAATGCATAGTGTGGGGAAATGAAAACAAATATAATCTTGTGAACTTTAAATTATAATTGGCTCAAAAGGACTGTATCCATAGCCGTTAAACGGTGTAAAAAAAGTATAACGTCTATGGTACACAGGAAAGGCTGCAGGTTAGCCAACCATTGTAAATAAATTAAAAAAATATATATATTAAAGCCCTAGGGCAAAATAATCGACTTTCTGTTCGGTTTTGATGCATAAAAAGTGGGCCTTTACGAAAAGTAAATTGAAAAGTAAATTATACATTTATTTTATTTATATTGTGAAATTAGTGACATTGACTTATGCAACCAAATTCGTACTGGAGGCTTGGTAAGTGATCAGTATCACGGATCGATAACACTTTTTGCCAATTTCGCAAAATTAACATTGGCCTCGCATAGTAAATTTTTTTATTTTATTTATTTTATTTTACTCAGATGTTTTTTTTTTATTTTAGTAAACCTAACCTTTATTGTTTCCTTGTGTATTTCCCCATATTATTATTTATTATATGAAACTATCACCTATAGACATAGATTATTTAATTATATTACATTTAAACCGATAAGTGTGTCTGATATACCTACATTATATAAATAAATATATTTTAATTATATTTACGAATTTCACAAAAAGGGTCATCAAACCTTGACACTGTGAGCACTTACTAAGTCTGCAGTATGAATTTGGCTGCATAAATAAATGTCAAATCAAATCAAATCAAATCAAAATCATTTAATTGTTCAACATAGGTCATATTAGATATTACATATTGGTATGTCCAAGCCATGCTGCGCCTTAGTGGCATACAAATATTAAAGTTTAATAAAATTAATATATACACAAGAACTAAATACAAAAACTACAAATTAAAATTACATCAAACAATACACAATGCAATGCCACAGAATATCATATCATATTAAGTATTATACGTTTATTACCAGATACAGAAGAACAGACGGCCGCAGCCCCGCGTCAGCCCCCTGCGAGGGTGACGACTCCCCCGACAGTCTCTCCGAAGAGTCTGAACGATTGCAACACTTCTTTGAGAGATTGGGGCTCGAAGCGAGGTAATACAGTCGAGTAAATAATGAATATAAAATAGATCGTAACTACATTAATACCTGAGGTGGAGTGTCAGAGGTGGTTCCGAGGATAGACTGTAAAAGTAGAATATGACTAGCGACCGGTTTCGTTAAAATAACATCTTCAGGGTTTTATGATATAGGTAAATATCAAGTTATATATGTAACAAATATTCCATCAAGAACCAACAACGATAAGTATCAATTTCTTAGAATAACTTTTATTTCGCTTCAAATATGGTAGATACATAAGAACTTACATTTTAAATTAAACAGCATATTTCATCATATTTGGTGTAGGAAAATTTATTTTGAACAGCATATATCACCACATTTGGTGTACGAAAATTAATATTAAACACTTAATTATTCCTAATTATTATGAGTTTAAATAGCTTAACTATAATATGCCTAACCATTTTTCTGGTAAAAAAAATCATAATTACTAAATTTTTCATGTCAGGTAGTTTTTAACGGAATAAAAAGTTTTATTTAATATAATTATTTATATAGTTTTCCTTTAAAAAAACTAAGAGGCAGATCTCTTCTTCTTGTGGGTAGTTTATAAAATAATATTATCGCCATATTGGATAGCATCTACGGCGATATAATTCGCTATTTATCTAGGTCGGAGCGGTGCACTGGCAACGTACAGGCAAAAGAGAGATTGGCGAATATTTGTGTCAATTCGTAGTAACAAACTTAACTTATTTGACAGGAGTAACCTTATTTTCAATTCAAATTCAAATTCAAATAGTTTATTTTGCAAAGTAGGTATATATAATACACTTTTTACACGTCAAATTTAATCTAATAAAGAAAATATATGTAATAAAATAATAAATGTACATGAACTAAATTAAAGGTTTATTTAATTTATGTAGCAATATATTTACGATTAAAATGATAGGTAAAATATATATTATACTAGGTAAAATCCAATCAGCCGCCCGAACCCATACCGGAGACCCGGCCAGGGACCAGGAACAAGGTTCAATGATCACCAACCGAGCCCCCAGCACGAATCCAGGCGGCCGACCAAATCCCATCCTATATACTACATACTCAGCGTCCTCTCTTTGTCTTTTTGATACAGAAAGAGAAAGACTGAACGCTTATATTAAGTTTAGTCCTGTCAAATAAGTTAAAACGTGTTACACGGAATCTACACAAATATCGTGTAATTCCTCTCTAAAATATGGGCTGTCAAGACCTAAAGGGGAGAATTTTTTCTTCGCTGCTGTTTTAATTCAGCAGTCATTACCGATTCATCGCCAGCTAGTGTAATTGCGTAGCGCCCAATCTTTGTAGTTGTTTTAAATTAATTTTATTAGGGTGATGTTAGCTATACAATGAAATAAGATTTACAACATAAAGCCAATGACAGATATCAACAAAATACCCACATAGTAGGGTTTGAAATGTTTTCCAGCTCGATTGTTGTGCCAAGTTTGATCCAAAAAGCATATAATTTGTCATGTTGGTCAACAGGGTGCAATGAATATTGAGGAAGTCAGTACAAAGCCGCCATCTTCAAAATCACCGAAAAAAATGGCACCTAAGATATTTGCAATCTACATATTAAAATCTACAATATAAAACAAAAATATCAAACTTGGCACATCAATCGAGCTGGACCTACATTTTATAACATTTCAATACCTAGTATAAAAAATTAACCCTCAAAATGAACCAAACGAAAAAGTATTTTCTTATCAATAAACTCGTTCACAGACAATACGAGAACCTGGTAACGTCGCCACATTCAGACAGTCCGGTCTACTTCTCCTCATGTAGCAGTGTGGACTCCAACCAGCTCCCGGACTATACGGTGAGATATCCAGGAATAATCCGCTATACTACTTTTCACCGAACTAAGAGCGAAGAGTGTGGTCGGTGCTAATTTCTTCGATAGTTCAATATGTTGTGTTAATATAATATACCTATCACACGATACATATTTACAACCATACTTAATCTATATACAAACAAACGCAATGCCACACACACACACACACACACCCGTTTCCTCTCACATATACACACACCTCACGCACACACCCTCCCTCACACTCAAACACATACACACCATCTAGAGACACAGACACTTCCACTCACACAATAAGACACTAACTGTAGTACTTGTACTAACTTTAAGCTATGGATGTGAAGGAGCTAGGTCTTCTGGAACAAGTATTTCAATACTTAAAAGAAGGCCCCAGCATTGTAATTTAATGTATTACTTGTTACTGAATAAACACTTTTTCATTTTTTTTCATTTCATTTTTAATATGCTTTTAATTTGATAGTAATAAAGCCTCCGAAAAACAAATTAAATCCCAGCGAACTGCTGCACACTGTTATACTATCTGAGCAGCAGCAAAATTAGTTATCGAAAATTATACTAATTTAACTTTGTCAATCTACCGATAAAATAAATTAAACATGGCAAACTAGAATTTCTCATGACCGCCTGGTTTAAATAATGAATTTCCGAATAAATTACTGAACTTCCGAAAGAACTTACCGAAAAAACATTGTCAAAAACAAAACTATGAAGCAAAAGACAAAAATAGGTGCGACGACGAGCGAAGCGAGGCGGAGCGTGTTAGGTTTACATGTAAGATAAAATAAGGAGCCGAGCCGGAGATCTAAGATCGGATTTATTCGGAGATCTAAGATAAAAATATAAATATAAAAATGGTAGTTTTCGTATATTTATTAGCACATAAGTTTTCTTGATAAAAACACTTGTACTGTTTCACAATATCACTTTATATTACTCCAACCGGTTTCGCCTTACGGCATTATCAAGGAACACTAGCTATTAAATATAATAAACAATAAACAACGAACAAATGTGTAGTAGTGTAATATAAATGTGTAATAGCTAGTAATAATAAAATGTGTAATAGCTAGTGTTCCTTCATAATGCCGTAAGGCGAAACCGGTTGGAGTAATATAAAGTGATATTGTGAAACAGTACAAGTGTTTTTATCAAGATTATGATGATGTTTAACCAAGTGCCGACAATCGCAAGTATTAATCACAGAAGTTTTCGGTAGATTGGTATTTAAAGCAGTAACATTTGTAAATTGAACATGCTCATTTTTTATTTAGTAGTTAATATATTATTAGTTTGTAGGTGATAGGTAATCCTATTGGAGGTGAAAATTATTATTAATCAACTCAATATTTTTACTCACAGGTGCAAGGCCCGGCTCAAAAGCAAATCTACCGGAACACGGAACCGCCGAGTGTGGTCGAACGAAATGCGCGTATCGTGAAATGGCTGTGCCAATGTAGGAAGACATTGTTGCAACCGACTCAACACTGATATTACGAACACAAGCAAACTTACAGATCTCTCACCGGACCGAGGGTTTTACCACGGATCCCTACAAGACAATATGTTGAGGATAGAAAAGAGACTGTAGACTGTAGTACTGAAGACTCGGATCAAGAAACTACGATTGGTTTCTGGAGTGAGAAATTTAGAGGCATAAGACGAAAGACGTTGCCTCTAAGCCCTAACAGATCACAAAGTTCTGTTGGTGTAAAGGAACAGGCTAGAAGGACCAAAAGCTTAAGTCCAAAGCGACGACAATTGGACGAAAGTAGCTCAGAAACTTCTTCTTGGGTAAAATTGGATCAGAGAATGTCAAAGAGTTTGAATCCAAGTCCGAAACAACAGAAGCCTAAATATTTCAACGGCCCAAAAGCTCCTGTTTTACCTCCAAGGAATGAAAAATTGGAGCAGAAATACCAAACCTTAAAAGGTATTTTAAAGTATCCGAAACAGGACCAAACTAAAATACAAGTTCTGGTCAATGGCCCCATAAAATCGATAGCTGAAAGACCCCAAACTTTGGACTTAAAATACCCCATAAGGGTCCGAGCTAACAAAGGCCCTATTGGATTTATCAATCGCTTTCATCAGATCTGGTCCCCGTTAACGACAACCACGCCAAACAAAGATAATAATTGGGGAAAGTAATAAAAAAGTGACTGTTTAAAAGTGATACTAAATCAAAAAGCAAATAAATGTGAAAAGTGGCATTTATGAAGTACGTTTACTGAATTGAAATAAACACTAAAATTGAACACTAAAATTGAAATAAAATCAAAACACTTGAGAAATTAGTCTGAAGAGAATCAAGATGTTCGTTAATGTTCGGCAACGTTCGTTAAAATTCGGAAGTCGATTGCTCCGCATAACGCACGATTTCTGATTTAGCTCGACATATATTTAACACAACATTAAACATCCATTGTTACCTTCAACTGAAATATGGACTTTAAAAAAACTGGAGTGTTGGCTGTACAGTTGAAATCCAGCAAAATAATAACTTATTTTAATATAAATGGCATACATGGATAACCCATTACAATATAAAAAAAATATGTATAAAATAAATGCCTATTTAAGCAGGCACAGCCATCGACTGCTGGTAAAACTAACACAAAATTCTATATTTTCGGTCAAATGATATAAAAAACCTCGTATTCATCATCGAAAACCATAGGTACAACTAATGAGCTTAGAGCGTAGTACGAAAAATGATATTTTGGAATCGAACTAAATAATGATAGTACGACTATCTCTCTTCGTCTGGCTTTCGGAAGATGAGACTGAAAATACGTGGCAAGTTCAAAAAGTCTTTTTAACTAACACTGGTTGTAAGGTCGTCATACATTACAACCGATCGGCACCGGACTACCTCAAAGTAAAGCATTGAAATATGAGCTTTAAATAGTGCAGCGTACGTGACATTTTTGTACTAGTAGACGGCGGGCTGACGCCGCGTGGACCCGCGTGGCCCATGCGTCGTGCACTTGCAAAATGACACGTACGCTGCACTATTTAAAGTTCACATTTCAATATGTATTTTGAGTTAGTCTGGCGCCGAGGCATTGTAATTTGCGACGGCCCTTATAGTGCACACATATGATAAAGGGATCAGATAAATTCCAGTCATAAACGCTTTTCTTCGATAGCACACACCTGTGTGACAATCTGCCTGTTGGTTGTGAGACGACATTGGTGTCCACGGGGTAAATTCGAGGTGAAGGGAGAGTCACAACCAGGGACTTCAAGTGTTACAGTAATTAGAGTCTTTAAACGCTTTTTTAATAACTGTTTTATGGTGGAACATAAACACAATGACAGTGTTATCATTTTATAAATGTTAATTAATAAGTATAACACACCCAATAGGGTTTTATTTAGCATGCCTCTTCTGTGGCATTTTCTGCAGCGTCCTGCTTCGGGTTCGTCGAATTATTAATAAGTGTTAACAGTTTTGATTGGGTTATCAAATCGAAAGTGTAACACTAATGAATAAGTAACATTTATGAGGTGTTACACTTATGATTGTATAACATTTATGAGAGTCTTTTTGAGTCCCTGGCACACAACATGTTTGCAGAAATACTACGGAATCAATTTTGTACAGTAAAGATCACATCAAGCTATACACATTGGACTTTGTACCTATCTTATATCCTTCACTAGAAGAGCTAATTTAGTACTGCATATGTATAACTGACGTGGTTTTGACTGAACCACAAAATAACCACTTACAGAAGATTCACTACGCATAACTAGCAAAAGCAGGCGCACGCACACATACACGCGTACGTACGACGACCTCAGAGATACTCGGGTGAATGCCAATACGAAATTCTGCCGAGATCATCATACGTACGCGTCTATGCACGTGTGCGTCTGTTTTCGCTCCGTCATCGAGTCGGCCTTCTGGTAGTATCTATTTTGTGACTGTACATTGACATTATTTTGAGGGTGGCCAGTATGTAAAAAACAACTCTGTCTCATCTTTCGCCAGACTTTATTGTAAAATATTAATTTATTAAAATCAACTTTCTGCTGACACATCGTCATCGATATAATATTATGTAAAATAGTATTTTATTTTGAGAAATCATTATACATCATAGAAATATCTTGTTCCTGTTATGGATTTGTCATAGATAGGTTTGAAATGACGCAAATGATTCATATTTATGATAATTTGGGCGCCGTACACACAGCGAGCGGTCTACAGTTATGTTTTCCGAGGTCTGCGTTCCGCGTTCCGCGCTTTACAAACACAGGCCGCGTCGCTCAACTCAGTCTGTCGAACTTGTAAGGAAACGATGAGATTTTTCTCTAATGAGAATAAATATATCCAAATTCAATTCAATCCTTTAAACATATTCGAGGGAATCACAGATCTGTGTTTACACATAGTAGAGGTTAAAGTGCACACATTAAAATCAAACACAATTGTAATAATGTAACGTTCTAAAAAAATGTAAGAAAGGAACGAATGAGTTAGATGTTTTCTTTTTTTAACTCGATTTATCCCTTTCTGGGAAAGGCAAAGGTGTCTGAACCCATATAGTCATGTCTCATGTTTTTTATTTTTATTACATTTTCTTCTATAAATTAAATAAGAAATTACTTGATGCATCGAGTAATTAAATAATTTTTTTAGAACATCGGATAGATTCGATGTATCGTATTGCAAACATCGAGTGAATTCATTCCATCGTTGAATATCGAATAACGCACGTTCCGATTGTTTGGAACGCAGAATTCTAGCCCGTTTGCTGTGTGTCCAGCGCCTTAACGTAGCTGTTGTTAATAAGAGATCATGTACATTTGAATATTTAAAACAATTGTGATTTTGGGAGCACAAAATGGATCAATTGTAACTAATCTAAAGTCTTGTAGCTTATGTGTGCCAAATAGTACATTTAAATTGTTGTCTTACTTCTTATAGTCACTGCTGACGTATACTGGACACGTATTATCTACTGATCATACCTAACCTACTTATTGAAGTTGGACTGCATACTTTAATCTTTATATACATTTTGTTATGTATATTTATATGAATAGAAATGTAAAATGAATTGCTATTTTTGTGTTTGTTGACTGCGAGGCTATATTTGTTTTTTATTGTTCAGTATAATCAGTAGAATGTGTGGTTTCAGTCAATAATAGCGGTTGGTTAAATACAATTAACCACAGACATTGATCTAAATAGATGCCGCAAGTGCATCAAACTCTATGGAAACCAAGCGTGTCACATTTTACAATGAATATAGTTGACAGCGGTTTGAATTTTAGAAGGAATGCTAAGATATAAGATAAAAGAGTCAATTATGTTTAAAAACAAAACGCTTGTACTTATCCACATATAAAATATAAAATTCCACGTCATAAGTCATTAGGCATGGATAAAATTGTCAAGTAATAATTAAGATAAAGCACCCTAGAAAATGCTGAACAGCGAAACCGTTTGGGCATAATGTTTTATTTTATATGTGGATAAGTACAAGCGTTTTTTTTTAAACATAATTTGTAGTAAATTCCACCAAGTGCCAATAATCGCAAGTAAAATTCCAAGCTGTAGGAGTCAATATCTGTGAAAGAAGAGCATTTCTCTCCCCCTTTTGGCGCGCTTTTTTGACACGCGAAGTACATACACTTGTGTCATCTATTTAGGTATATATCTGTGGTATCTCCAGAGTTGTTCATGTCAAATCTGCCGCGGCAATCGAAACATTTTTGAAACGCTTGCGAGTCAAAATGAAATTCAAGGGCGGGAAATTATTTTATGAAAATAAGTGCTTTAAACCAAAAATATGACATTGCAAACCCTACAGATATGTTGAATAAATTTTGCAAGATTTGAATTTTATGCGAAAGCTGGGAAAATATCTAATTTTCAACTGTCAGGTGAATTTTATTAAGTGCGATATTCACATTTCTCGAAAGCGTTTCAAAACACTTTTGTGCAACTGTCAGGTAACAGTTTGGTTACCCTCGGTTTCACTCGTGTCGATATTTGAACGCTGTAGGGTAAAATTCGTATCACTCCGATTGATAATCGCTCGTTTTAAAACGGAACCATAATGTTGGCCGCGTAACATAAAAAAAATATTATGCATGTATTGTATGAACACTCGTTTTTTCATATACATACCATTTTTTGTAATTTCAACACATCTGAGAAAAGCACTATTTTCTTGAACAGAAATGGCATTTATAACTTTTACTTGTCCGGCAAAAACTAACTTCCCTCTCTCTCTCTTCTTGCTAAGAAGCAACAATGTACTATCGTAAAAAACATCGTTACTTGTGAAAAAAAAAAACATTAACGGTTATGTTGAAAAGTATTATTAAAAATTAGAGTCAAATTACTATTAAGATTTTTATTCGAGTAAGTTAGTGTTCTTAAAACTTTGCGTAGTGTTATCGAAATTAATTATAGAATTTTACTATGTATGTATGTATGTGTTAATTACAGAAAAAGACAATATTTCAGAAACGAATTGTGTGTATGTTTGTTTGTGTATCTTAAAGCATGATAAAACTTATAGTTCCCGAATAACGCAACAATAGATATAGTATCTACTCTGCTATTAATATGAGACCATGGTCTAACTATATATAATTAAGATTAATTTGTTATATTGACTGATAATGTATATGTATTAATAACAATTGACTATGAATCATTTACTAAAAGGTACATTGATTTTAAAACAGTTTGGGGCTGAACCCATTTTAAGAAAAACTGCAATATTTTTTTTGAAAACTAATTTTTTTCATTTTCTGTTGATTATTTAAATAATAATAATAATAATGACGTCATTTCTTAGGCTGAACTTAGGGTACGGTCATCAGATCACAATAAACTACTACTTTCCACTATAAACAACCACGATTCGGTCATGACTCTTAACAAACGTCAAAAATCGTTTGGATACATTGGCTGTCGAACGTGATTGTGTAGCTAACTTCAGGCCGCTATAAGCCACCG
The DNA here is from genome assembly GCA_934047225.1 of Ypsolopha sequella. Classification (NCBI taxonomy): domain Eukaryota; kingdom Metazoa; phylum Arthropoda; class Insecta; order Lepidoptera; family Ypsolophidae; genus Ypsolopha; species Ypsolopha sequella. The sequence continues at coordinate 16,394,634 of OW204005.1, read as the reverse complement.
TGGTATGCACTATGGTGGTTGATGGTGGTTTGAAATTTCAATAGTCGGTCACGAGGTCCGTATCGGTTTTATTCTGTTTATTTACATAACCGACTTACTCACGATAGCTAAGTGTGTTTATTTTGTTTAATCTGATGACCACACCCCTTTTGTCGATAAAATATTTAAACAATAAAAAGTTTTTGTCGGTGATGGCTGGTATGGTGTCTGTAGAAGCGTTTACAAATGATAATACAATGGAAGCAAAAAACCCAAGACTCGTCATTGACGTCATAAACAAAAAATATTCAAATACTTATAAAAACATATTCACTGCCTTAAATGAAATACTTTTCGAGTTAAGATCGCCGATTAGTCTATACTTTTAAGAAAAATAGATAATTGTGTCGATTCGGCACAACACTACTTAACTTATTTGACAGAACTAAACTTAATTAGAGCCTTCTGTCTTTTTCTTTCCGTATCGAAAAGACAAAGACAGAACGCCTAAAATAATGTTAGTCCTGTCAAATTAGTTAAATTGTGTTTAGCCGAATCGACACCATCATTTACCTACCTGCAAGTGCACATGGTCAAAAAAAGGGCTTCATTTAATTCTGTTTAGTCTTCTTTCATGGTATTTAAATCTGAAAGACTGTGGTGTTATTTTCTCAATTTATTCTATATTCTGTGATATCTTAGAAACAAGTAAATAAATTATACTTGCGAATTGTAAGTACGCATTATGTATCGTTTCCAAAGTTCATTATTAATTATTTACTAGAAATTTTGGGATGTAAAATACATATTTATGCATGGTCGTGTTTTGTGGATACCGAGTAATTTCTTGAGTGTTGTGAGCTAACAATTAATATAAATATTGCAAGTTTTACACTCTTTTTGGGGATTATTATTTCAAAACTGACTAGTTATGTTGTAGTCGCAAATATTTAATAAAATAATAATAGCTGAAAAACGTGTCTGTTAATATTACCTTCAAAACAATAACGTTAGCTTTTAATAGAATTTAAAGCATCCAATGCTTCCTTATTTCTGTAAATCAGATTTACGTAAATCGCAAGTTAATTGTGGTTGATGGAAGATTATATCGTGGTCAGATGATTTATCGCACCTTGTTTTATTTTGTAGATAGTTCTCCCTTTTTAACTTCAATTAGGAAACCAAGCAAGTACAGATCTGCTAAAGATATAAGCTAAAGATACAAGTATGTACAGATCTGCTACAGATATAAGCTAAAGATACAAGTATGTACAGATCTGCTACAGATATAAGCTAAAGATACAAGTATGTACAGATCTGCTACATATTTAAGCCAAAGATACATGTACAGATCTGCTAAAGATACATAAGTATGTACAGATCTGCTAAAGATACAAGTATGTACAGATCTGCTAAAGATACAAGTATGTACAGATCTGCTAAAGATACAAGTATGTACAGATCTGCTACAGATACAAGTATGTACAGATCTGCTAAAGATATAATGCGCATACGATAGACCACTTAGCCTCTAGACATCTTATCAACCACGTGACAAGTAATAATTTTTTCCGCCACTACCGGGGGTGTTGCGGGGAGGGTACTAAGTAAGGAAATAGAGTTGGGATAGTATGGAATGACATTTGTATAGTAGTGAAATTGCACTGATGTGTTGGCGAAAAACGTTTGCCCTCCTTAAGACGTCTAATGGCTTAGTGGTCTGTGGTACAGACCCGGTACAGGCTGTTCGTTTTCACTCGGTTGGCCGTGACAGTTGATTTTTACCTTTACCCCGGCGTTTAGGAACATGTCCGAAAATTGGAACCGTTAGAATTATTGAGGGACCCAATATGTGGTTATATTGTCTTTGCCAATATGTAGCTACTTAAATGTAAAACTAACACGCTCCGCTCGTCGTCGCACCTATATTTCACTTTTCATTTCGGCTTTTTAGAAAATGACGAAATCGTTTTACAAATGGCGGGCATTTTACAATTTGCCAAACGGAAAATTGCAAAACAGCGAGCGTTTAGAAACTGACGACGCCATTTGTAAAATATCGAATTATACTATTTGTCTGCCTCTGTCAGCTGAATTTTTTCGATTAAAAGTCAACAACTAGACAGTAATCGTCGTAGCGATAGTATCGTATGCGATACTAGTAACTTTTAACTTTAACTATGGAGCCAACCCTGAAATAGCTAAAAAAATCATCTGTTCTATATACATTTTGATCAAGCGATGCCATAAATCACATTTATTTAATACTTTATATTCAAAAATAAGAAAAATAATGAGCGTTTTTCCTTATGTCAAATTTAGTGTTAAATAAGATTCCTAGATGGCACTGTCGTATTCTTCAGCAACAGAATCAAAGACAAAATTTGCACCGATTCCGATTCCAAACAAACGAAAAACCACTTTGACATTGATTGCTACGAAATATATTTTATCTATGGTGAAATGGACAGCGCCATCTGGAGTGTATGGTCAGAGTGATCAGTTCTGGCCGTACGATTGTTGTTGTCGTTAGATGAAGTGGAGTGGTGTAGAAAGTGGAAACAGACTTGTAATTTGAAGATGGTTTAATAAAGAGAAAAGTAGTTTTCTCTAGCTGTGATCTCTACGGTAGCTAAGTAGGTACTCACTTGATAGATAAATAAAATGTATAAAGTAAAGTAATAACATCACGTACACGCTGGACATAACTAGGTCGCAACGTAGCAGAATGTACGGAAGGTTGCCCGTACATGCTCCCAAACCGGGAAGAAGAGAGACGCTAAGTTAAGATTTAGTTTAAGATAAGTTGAGATCACAACTAGAAATTTAAAAGACACATTACAAAAAATCAAAGTTATAAAGTCATTAGTGTAGAGAAGTACAAAAAATGTAAGTTAAAATCAATACCCAAAATTTAATTAATTCACTTGATTAAAGTTCATATGTACGTTATAAAAGTCCATCACTTTCACTTAGAGTTCGTAAAGTTTACAGTCCTTTCACATTACACTAAGTTTTCTTTCACTAGAGCTTCTTTCACTAGAGGAGGGGGCGGCCATTGCCGCATGGGTTGTACTTCAAAGTCATCAGACCTCCTCGCCGTCCCGTGGCTCGTCTCCGCCGCCCGCGCCCCTGCCGTCGCAGTAGTCTCCACCGCCGCCGCCGCCGATCGGGGCTCCGGCCCAGTTAGTCGTTGTGACCGTCTGTACCGCCTTGTGATGATCCATGCGAGTACTCCGATTGCCGCTGCTCCCCAGAGCGAGTACGACACGAAATATAAATGTACATCGTGTGTAGAGAGCTCGTTTGGTAAATTCTCTCGTTGTCGTTGTAGCCGTAATTTCTCGTCTACGTCTTTAAGTTGGCTATCTAAGTTGGCGGACTCTTTGTAATGGATGCCATGTAGAGTCACATCTGCGATGTCGTTTATTGACGTTTTCAGAGATGGCACGTCAATCTCGCTTTTCATAAGCAGCCTGTTCTGTAAGAGGTTGTGGGCGTATATTGTCGAATCTCTTCCTTGAAGTATACAACCCTGACCTAGGGTAACAATGCTGGAACCGTTCGTCGTCACCGATGTAATCCGATCTTCACATATTATTCTGATGACGCATCTATCGCAGCATGTGCTAAGCCAGGAGTTCGCTGTGTGTAGTTGTACCCACTGTTCCTCGCACCTCTCAGTTATCATGTTACAAGTTAAGGCCGGCCTATGACTTATTAATTTTGCTTCGCACGGCGAATCTTCAGTATGAACGAATAAATTATGAATGGGTCGGCTATCAGTGCATACAAAATTGTTACTGCTTTTTTGAATACAGTTTGCTATTTCTTGCGCTTCCATATTTAAGTAAGTATTTTTTCTAAAGTTGACGGCCATGAATTCTGACGACCGTACAATTTTTCTTGTCTCCTTCTCATAGTATATCGGAAGTGGAATAACTCTGTAGATGGTAAAATATTCATCACTCGTTAGTGGAATGTGCATTTCAAATAAAAAATTATTTTCCGTGATTCTAGCTTTCACGTACAGCAATTTATATACATCTCTTATGTCGTTTTGCACATTTTCAATGGGTAAAAACAATCTCTTTGGTAGCCGTCCAGCTATATTTTTTAATTGTCTCATCATATAGTCTGGAGTAAAGAGGTGTGCATCGACGTGTCCTTGATAGATGCCGGATAGAGTGCTGAAAAGCGTTTCTTGCGTCGTTCTCAAGTTTGTTAAAAGAAGACTTGCAGTTAAAGACACTGAGTTAAAATAATTCGCAGTTGTCATAATTTCGAGCTGTTGCTCCATTTTTCCAAATGATGAGTTTGTTTGCTGTATGACCGACTGGATAGCTTCAAATTGTTGTCTCATTCGTATTTCGTTCTTCTTCATAGCATTATTTTCAATTTCGACGATGGACGTTTGATTTTTCAAGAGACCAAGTAAATAGTTTTCGTTCGACTGGATAGCTTTAATATCATTTTCATACTTGTCAGCAAAGTTTTGATCCAAAATTCCAAACAGACTTCGTGCCAAGGATCCCACACCATTGATCAATCCACGTCTTCTTCTCTTAGTTAAGTGTTTTTGAGGTGTAAGAAGCATAACATTGTAGTTTTTGATCTGATCCATTTCGTGATCAAGTTGATTGGTAGTAGCCTGACACAGCGTCTTTTCCATAGTTTTGCATATACTTCTGACATGCTCCAAGTTTTTCTCCATAGTTTGTATGCCTTGCCAGTATGATGTCAGATTGTAATAAACTAAAAGGACCCATTCATCGTGGACAAGTTGCATGTTACCGATTTTATCATAATAAATCGGTTGCTCCTTCCCCAACGATGTAATATATACATCTGATGTTTGATTAGCGTTGGACCCAAGAATTGCAGTAAATATCCACAGCATCAAAGTTAGCAAAGTCAGGAAAAGAGATCTCTTTCCCGGCTTCTTTCTCTCAGTTTTCCGCTCAGTTTCTCTCTCAGTTTTCTGCTTCGTACTCTTCTTAGTTTCCTTCTTCATAGTCTTCTCAGTTTTCTTGTTTTTGGTGTCTTGCCCCTCTCTTGATATTAAAGTTGATGTTGATGGTTGTTCTTCTTCTTTTGGCAGTGGAGATAGTTTGACTATAGGTCGCTTCATTATTCCATTCTTAGTTCTTAAAGTTACTACCCGGACGTAACCATCTTTGCCCGGATGTAGCTCCACCACGCGACCCATAGGCCATTTTCCTTGTGGCATTATACTATTTTCCCGTATCAAAACCACATCACCTTTCTCAATATTTTTGGTGGGTTGCTGCCATTTGCTCCGAATTTGCAGCTGGTGTAGATAATCATGTGACCAGAGTTTCCAAAACTGTTGCATCATTCTCTCAGTTAGCTGCCATCTTCTTCTTAAGTCTATGCTTCCATCTTCTAAGTAGTTGCCTTGAGGAACTGCTAATGTAGGACTCCCCGTGAGAAAGTGTCCAGGAGTCAGACTACTTCCTAGTTCATCTGGATCCTCAGTCAATTGACAAAGTGGCCGCGAGTTTAAACATGCTTCTATCTGATTTAACAACGTAAGAAATTCTTCGTACGTGAGTTTTTGTTCCCCAAGCACTCGTCGCAAGTGATGCTTCATAGACTTTACCGCGGCCTCCCACGTCCCTCCCCCGCCACTGGGCCAAGAAGGGACGCTGAAGTGCCATTCTATCTCCAGTTTGCTGAGCTCATCAAAAAATTCGTTGTTCATCAGTTGTTTGAAGTCTACGAACTCTCTCTTCAGTACTTTAGCCGCTCCAATAAAGTTTGTTCCTTGATCCGAATACATATGGCGTGGAGTGGATCTTCTGGAGCACATCCTTTTCAGTGCAGCGATAAATGTTTCAGTGCTGAGGTCTGAAACTAGCTCCAAGTGGACTGCCTTAGTTGCCAAACACACAAAGACGGCAATATAGCCTTTGCAGGTACGGACTCCTCTTCCTTTGTTGAGCTTGATATCAACATGCCCCGTATAATCAACGCCGGTGTGAGTAAATGGCTTACAGGGAGTGACTCGGTGCGCAGGCAAGTCCCCCATAATTTGATGATTTTCCTTGGTACTGAAGCGGTGGCATCGCACACATTTCCGTAATAGTGATTTTACTGCTTTATTCCCACCTACAATCCAATACTTCTGGCGAATCAGCATTAATGTGAGTCGCGCTCCTCCGTGTAAGGTTTGTAAGTGTGCATGTTCAATAACTAGACGTGTTAGCCGCCCAGTGTTTGGTAGGGTTATCGGGTTCTTCATGTTGTAGGGCAAGGCAGAGTTCTTGAGACGTCCCCCCACCCTTAGTACGTCTCTGTCGTCTAAAAATGGATTTAATTTATATAAACAGCTGCTTTTTGACACCAATCCATTTCGTCTAAGTTGCATTATTTCATCGGCGAATGCTGATTGTTGCACATATTTTATTAAGAATGTTGTTGATTCGTCGATTTCCAGTGTTGCTAGGTATTTTGTATTTGTTTTGATTCGACGAGTAGCCTTGTAGAAACGCAAAATCCAGGTCATTATTCTAGTTAATCGAGTAAATGAACTGCATTTATTCAATAAGTTTTGAATAAAATGATCTGTATTTTTCAGCAACGCGCATGACAGTTTCATATCTTCAGATCTTTCATCTTGACTCACAGTTCCGTTATCTGTTGCATAAAGACAAATCTTTACCTTAGTTTCCTCAAAGTTTTTAAGCCAAGCAGGTCCTTGCCACCATAGGTCAAAGGTAGCCAGTTTTATCGGTGAAAGTCCTCGCGATGCGCAGTCCGCGGGGTTTTCTTCTGACTTGACGTAAGCCCACTGTTTACCAGGGATTATCTTCGTTATCTTGGCTACCCGAGTAGAAATGTATTTTTCCCACCTTGACTGTTCTCCTTGAATCCAGGCCAGGACTACCTTGGAATCACACCACCCAAAGATCTTCATAGTTTTTCCTTGTAAGGAGTTAATAATTTTTTCTATTAACTTCGCCAGTAACAAAGTGCCACAGAGTTCCTTTTTCGGTAAGCTAGTTTTTTGTTTCAGCGATACCACTCTTGTTTTAGCAGCAATAAGGGTGATTTTTGCTCTGCCATCCTTATCTATACTTCGGCTAAATACGACCGCCGAAAACGCTTTTTCGCTCGAGTCGCTGAATCCATGTAATTGCATGTTGCTGTCTGAGCTTTCTATCCATCGTTCTAATTTCAGTTTTTTAATACTGAAGAGTTCGCTTCTTAGTTTTCTCCACTCCGTACATATACTCTCAGATAAATCTTCGTCCCACTCAGTTTTGTTTAGCCAAACTTGTTGAAATAAAATCTTGGCAGCTACCGTTATAGGGGATAGCCAGCCAAGTGGATCATACATTTTGGAGATTTCTGATAATAACATTCTCTTAGTAATCCGTTTCTCATAGTTATCTCCCATATCCCAGTTAAACATGAAATTATCAGTCTTCGGATTCCAGATTAATCCAAGCGTTTTCATCGAATCTTGTTGCTTGAAATCAAATGTTGTTGATGAAACTTGATCCGCTGATAAATGAGTCAGTAGTTCGGCTTCGTTACTAGACCATTTTCGTAAATTAAAGCCACCGCCTCTTAGTAAATGAATCAATTGTTGTTGTAGTATTTTTGCTGAACTTAGCGAATTCGTCCCGCTGACTAAATCATCCATATAAAATTCGTTTTGAAGGATGTCAGCGGCTAGCGGGAACTTATGTCCGTCGTCTATTGCTAGCTGTTTTAGGGTTCTCATAGCTAAATATGGCGCACTCTTGGTTCCGTACGTGATAGTACAGAGTTGCATCTCCTTCAAGTTTTCGTAAGGGCTGTCGCGCCAGATGATTTTTTGCAATCCTTGCTGTTTTTCATGTATCAGGATTTGTCGATACATTTTTTCGATGTCGGCAGTAAAAACGTATCGATAGCTTCGCCATTTGATAATTAGCGACTGGATATCCTTTTGCATGTTAGGACCCTTTTCCATAAGCGAATTTAAGCTGTCTTGTGACTTGGGACCGCTAAATTTCATCGATCCATTGAACACCACTCTCAGCTTGGTCGTCATAGATGATTCCCTCAGGACTCCATGATGAGGTAAAAACATTCCAATCTTTCGTCAGTAGTTGCAGTAGAAGGTTTCATGTGTTCCAGTTCCATGTATTCATGAATGAACTCCTTATACATCTTTTCTAGCTTCGGCTGTCTTTGTAGTCGTCTCTCTAATTGAAGAAATTGTGAGATACACTTGGATTTGGAGTTTCCAAGTTTCTCTTTAAAGTCTTCATATAAAGGCATTTGGACTACATATCTCCCGTCGTTGCGTCTCTCAGTAGTTTGTTTATAAAAATATTCACATCTGTCCTCCTCAGACGTCTCCTCAGTTTCCAAAATATCTTCATTTTCCCAAAACTTCACTAAGTTATCAGTTCCTGTCAAGGTTATGTGACAGTTGAGTGTTTTAACATTTCCACATAACACCCATCCTAGTTGAGTTTGCTGAGCGATTGGATAGTGTGAAGACCTCTTAATTACACCTTCCAGGATAATGTCAGAATACACGTCCGCCCCCAGGAGTATGTCGACAGATCGTGATATATTGAACTCTGGATCGGCGAGCTTCAAGTTATGGAGATGAGGCCAATTTCCAGTATCAAAGGTTTGGTTCGGCAACTTGTTTATTAGCTTCGGCATTATTAACGCCTCAATTGTTAAAGTGTAATCTGAGTAAATGGATTTACACTCAATCTGAAGCAAACCCTTACAGTCGGTGGAAGTCACTCCCACTCCTGTTACCGTTGCATTTAGTTTTCGTCTCGGCAGCCTCAGTAGTTGCGCGGCATTTTGGCTGACCAAGCTTATCTGACTTCCTTGGTCGAGCAAACCGCGTAAGTTCACATAAGTTCCATCTACAGTTTTCACTCTCAGTATTACCGTAGCCAACAAAACTTCTTGTGTCTCACCCGACACGTGACTAGACTTGGGGTAATTATACTTCCGTTGACCCGATTGTTGATTATGGCGTCTTACAGAATCGTTACTATTTCCGTATGGATGAAGTAACGTGTGATGCAGCTGATGACATAGTTTGCAGTTGTTTGTTGACCGACATTCGCTGTTTCCATGGCTGTATAAGCAGTTTTTGCAAACGCGAAGTTTTGCAACCGTTTCGTTCCGTTTTCCTGAATCCATGTCAACAAATTGGCGGCACTGCATCAACACATGATCTTTCTGACAAAGGGGGCAGTTTTTGGCGGTAGCATGAAAAGTTTTAGAAAATCCCTGCTGCCATGCCTTGTTTTTATAATTGTTGCCTCTAGATGTTGACGGCTTCGGATTACTTAATTCCGTTTTCTGGTGACTCCTCGCAGCTTCCAGTGCCATGAACTTGCTTTCCAGAAAATTGCTGAAGTCATCGAAGTTTGGTAGTTCTCGCGGGTCTTCCAGCTCCTTGTTATACTCGTTATATGTTACAGAGTCGAGCTTTTGCAACATCAAATGCACGATTATTGGATCCCAAGTAGCTATGTCAATTCCTATGTTGTTGAGACCGTTTAAACACTCGATTATGACGTCATGCATATTTTTTATGACGTAAGCAGTCGCTTGCTGAATTACTGGAAGATTCAGCATCGTATTCATGTAAGAATTAAACATCATACGTTTGTTGTTGAAGCGATGATTTAATATTTCCCAACAGGAATCGTAGTTTTCAGCGCTAATAGTCAAGTGCTGTACTTGTTGTAATGCTTCCCCTTTTAGTTTAGTTTTCAGGTGTTTCATCTTTTGAGTTTTTGGTATCAATGGGTTGTTATGAATAGTTTCCGTGAATAGATCCTTAATTGATACCCATTGATTATAGTTACCCGAGAATTCGGGAATCTCCATACGCGTCGTTGATTCATGGTAGTGAACGTTCGCCCAGATTTTGCTGTTCAGCTGTCTTCGTAATTCGTCATAGTGTTTTTCTAGCCTTGTATAGTTTTTCTCGTACTCATCATCATGATCTTCTTCCTGGAGCAAGCTATCCAACTCCCAGTGTCGCTTGTCAATAATTTCCCATTTCACCTTCAAAGTTTTCAGATAATCCTCCATTTCCCATCTCTCCACAGTGTTCTCCATGTTTATTTTCGTCATAGTTCTCTCGAAAGCCTTAAAATTAGATCTTTGTTGCCTCAGTATCTCAGTTGTCTTGTGTGTTGTCGGATTTTCAACACTTGTTTCCTCCTCCATAGTTTTTCCAGCCTTCGAAGTTGATTCAAGTAAAGTCAGAATAGCTTTCCTTGTTTTCTGGTACATATTTCTAGTCTGCTCAAACACCTGTTTCGTAAAATATTCATGAGCCGGGTCAGTTTTTTGTAGAAGTTCCACGTGCCTAACCTCAAAATCTTCCCATTGGTTTTCCAGGGACACAATCCGCGTTGTTAAATAGTCCACAGTTTTTCTCGCCTTCCCGTCCTTCCCAAAGTTCTCGCACAGTCTCTTAATATTCTCATACACTTCTCCCTGAATACGTAAATCTTCCATCTTTCCTCACAGTTAGTTAATGACTCTGATTAGTTAGTTAAGTAGATGTGTTCGAACACGTAGCTAAAGTTCACTCCCCAGTAAGATTTTTGACGTCAAATTCTGTTAAAGTTCAATCTCACAGTTCAAGTTACTTCGTAAAGTTTTTCACTGACACAGTTCCTCTAACCCACAGTTAATTAACCCACAGTCTAATTCACAGTTCTTCTCAGTTTATAATCACAGTTACAGAGTCACTTTAGGTAGGTACCGTACCTCTTTTAGTTACACAGTTAATTTTTTCCGCCGACGGATGGAGCCCTACAACGTAGTAGATCACAGATTCCACAGCCTGCTAGTTCCAGTCTTCTTTCGTACCTCGACGTATTTCCCCGAAGAGTCCCGAAGAAGTCCTGGTGCTCGAAGGACCAAATTGATGTATGGTCAGAGTGATCAGTTCTGGCCGTACGATTGTTGTTGTCGTTAGATGAAGTGGAGTGGTGTAGAAAGTGGAAACAGACTTGTAATTTGAAGATGGTTTAATAAAGAGAAAAGTAGTTTTCTCTAGCTGTGATCTCTACGGTAGCTAAGTAGGTACTCACTTGATAGATAAATAAAATGTATAAAGTAAAGTAATAACATCACGTACACGCTGGACATAACTAGGTCGCAACGTAGCAGAATGTACGGAAGGTTGCCCGTACATCTTCAAATACTTATAAAAACATATTCACTGCCTTAAATGAAATACTTTTCGAGTTAAGATCGCCGATTAGTCTATACTTTTAAGAAAAATAGATAATTGTGTCGATTCGGCACAACACTACTTAACTTATTTGACAGAACTAAACTTAATTAGAGCCTTCTGTCTTTTTCTTTCCGTATCGAAAAGACAAAGACAGAACGCCTAAAATAATGTTAGTCCTGTCAAATTAGTTAAATTGTGTTTAGCCGAATCGACACCATCATTTACCTACCTGCAAGTGCACATGGTCAAAAAAAGGGCTTCATTTAATTCTGTTTAGTCTTCTTTCATGGTATTTAAATCTGAAAGACTGTGGTGTTATTTTCTCAATTTATTCTATATTCTGTGATATCTTAGAAACAAGTAAATAAATTATACTTGCGAATTGTAAGTACGCATTATGTATCGTTTCCAAAGTTCATTATTAATTATTTACTAGAAATTTTGGGATGTAAAATACATATTTATGCATGGTCGTGTTTTGTGGATACCGAGTAATTTCTTGAGTGTTGTGAGCTAACAATTAATATAAATATTGCAAGTTTTACACTCTTTTTGGGGATTATTATTTCAAAACTGACTAGTTATGTTGTAGTCGCAAATATTTAATAAAATAATAATAGCTGAAAAACGTGTCTGTTAATATTACCTTCAAAACAATAACGTTAGCTTTTAATAGAATTTAAAGCATCCAATGCTTCCTTATTTCTGTAAATCAGATTTACGTAAATCGCAAGTTAATTGTGGTTGATGGAAGATTATATCGTGGTCAGATGATTTATCGCACCTTGTTTTATTTTGTAGATAGTTCTCCCTTTTTAACTTCAATTAGGAAACCAAGCAAGTACAGATCTGCTAAAGATATAAGCTAAAGATACAAGTATGTACAGATCTGCTACAGATATAAGCTAAAGATACAAGTATGTACAGATCTGCTACAGATATAAGCTAAAGATACAATATTTATATAGATCTGCTACATATTTAAGCCAAAGATACATGTACAGATCTGCTAAAGATACATAAGTATGTACAGATCTGCTAAAGATACAAGTATGTACAGATCTGCTAAAGATACAAGTATGTACAGATCTGCTAAAGATACAAGTATGTACAGATCTGCTACAGATACAAGTATGTACAGATCTGCTAAAGATATAATGCGCATACGATAGACCACTTAGCCTCTAGACATCTTATCAACCACGTGACAAGTAATAATTTTTTCCGCCACTACCGGGGGTGTTGCGGGGAGGGTACTAAGTAAGGAAATAGAGTTGGGATAGTATGGAATGACATTTGTATAGTAGTGAAATTGCACTGATGTGTTGGCGAAAAACGTTTGCCCTCCTTAAGACGTCTAATGGCTTAGTGGTCTGTGGTACAGACCCGGTACAGGCTGTTCGTTTTCACTCGGTTGGCCGTGACAGTTGATTTTTACCTTTACCCCGGCGTTTAGGAACATGTCCGAAAATTGGAACCGTTAGAATTATTGAGGGACCCAATATGTGGTTATATTGTCTTTGCCAATATGTAGCTACTTAAATGTAAAACTAACACGCTCCGCTCGTCGTCGCACCTATATTTCACTTTTCATTTCGGCTTTTTAGAAAATGACGAAATCGTTTTACAAATGGCGGGCATTTTACAATTTGCCAAACGGAAAATTGCAAAACAGCGAGCGTTTAGAAACTGACGACGCCATTTGTAAAATATCGAATTATACTATTTGTCTGCCTCTGTCAGCTGAATTTTTTCGATTAAAAGTCAACAACTAGACAGTAATCGTCGTAGCGATAGTATCGTATGCGATACTAGTAACTTTTAACTTTAACTATGGAGCCAACCCTGAAATAGCTAAAAAAATCATCTGTTCTATATACATTTTGATCAAGCGATGCCATAAATCACATTTATTTAATACTTTATATTCAAAAATAAGAAAAATAATGAGCGTTTTTCCTTATGTCAAATTTAGTGTTAAATAAGATTCCTAGATGGCACTGTCGTATTCTTCAGCAACAGAATCAAAGACAAAATTTGCACCGATTCCGATTCCAAACAAACGAAAAACCACTTTGACATTGATTGCTACGAAATATATTTTATCTATGGTGAAATGGACAGCGCCATCTGGAGGAAAGCTAAGAACTAAGAAAAAAAAACACCGAGAAAAACGCTCATTGTAAGTTCTGCGTTTGGGAACGCGTTGCGCCGCATCCACCTTGAGGCGATATGCGAAAAAAATACGGGTGTTTCTTTTCTGTGTATTTCATGAAATACAAGGAAAATTTTAATAAATTTCTGGTATATGCATTTTGACTATAATCTAGGGTTTTGAAATTGGAAAACATGGTTGGATAAATTTCCCTCGATAGAAATAATTGTTGAAATGAGGTCTTCAAACACACTTTTTCTCCTCGTTTGACGAATAGGAACCATATACAGAACTTTAATTTTAATTTTATTAAGTGTGTGTCAATAATGTCTAGAGATTTGATATTTGAAATTTTGCTAAATATTTTAGTTTTTTTAATAAACATATGAAACCAACTTTTTTCCCTTTTGCCCTGAATCCGCCCCTCTCGCACTGCGCGATTTGTCATAATTGTAATAATAGGGATGATGACTATTAGTCAAATCAACAACACTTTATGAAACGTCAAAAACGATTATTGTATGAAAATACTTAGAAGTGACGTCATAACTTTGTACTTTGGCCTCGCAACAAATGTCTTCGACATGAAATCCGAATGGTCCAAAGATTGGAAAACTAAAATGCAGGATAAGTACAGAAGCTCGATGTAGCCCGAAAGCAAACCAAGTGGTTTTCATCTACATAGACAAGACCGGTGTCAGCTAAACAGACTTCGCACCGGACATGGACGCAGCGCTTTTTATAAACATGTATGTGGTTGGTCAGCTTCTCCTAAGTGTGACTGTAGTGCTGGGAAGCAAACGGTTTATCACATCTAGGGTTGCCAACTTTTTTTAGAAGAAATAAAGTATATCTGATTTCAGGGAAGGTAAATACAAAGTACGGTCCTTTAGAAAAAAGTACCTATTCTTTATTCGAGGGAGTTCAAAGATTTTTTGAAAAAAATGTCACGGTAGCTGGAGGCGGTAGGAACTAGGAAGGCCAGACTACACACTAACATCCTCAAATCCTTTTGTGAAACTGTATTTTTTGTGCTATTTGCATAAACACAAACGCACAACATAAAAATATCATCCACAATGAAGGAAGTCATACATCTTCCCTTGGATTTCTTTACGGCTCTGCTTTTGTTTTCAGTTTACGTCTAATTTTATGTAAAGATTGAAATAAAGTATTTTCACGTACTTTATTGGTATTCAAAAGTATAAAGTACAGGAACCCAAAATAGCGTAAGATACTTTATTTTAAAGTACGGTTGGCAACCCTAATCACATCCTCCACGAGTGCCCATTGAGGTCCTACCCCGGAAACGCTGAAGACTTGATTTCATTGACTGACGATGCCGACAAATGGCTAAAACAACTCGACATCCAATTATATACAAGGTGAATTTGTGAACATCGTCCAAATTCATACCAGGGCCTTATAAGTGATCAGCATCATGAACCAATTGCATTTTTTGTAAAATTCATAAAATGAAATTTCGACTCCCCATAGCGATTCACAAAATTCACATAGGACTGGAAGTGAATTACTATGAGAAGTCGAAATTTCATTATACGAATTTCACGAAAATTGTTATTGATTCATGATGCTGATCACTTACCAAGGTTCCAGTATGAATTTGGACGATGATCAAAAAGTCACCTTGTATATATATACATATATATATATATTTTTTTGTGGAATGTTAATTGGCATGTGTATTGTTTTTTTAATGCCATACGAATGAATAAAATACTTTGGCAGAAGGCAAATGAATAACTTCTACATTGTTTCATTGTCTTGAAATTTTTAAATTGTACTTCGTGCAAAATGATGAATGAAGCAGGCACTATTTTTGAATATTAATCTTACGCATACAAGTTTTGAATTTATTGACAACCCTGGCATCATCCCTATTGTCGGAAACGTAGGTGTGCGAGTGTGGACTGTGACTTGCATTTCACAGTTCACACCTCTGACACCCCCTCGGCATTCATGTCGTGACGATGCATTTTTAGGGTTCCGTACCCAAAGGGTAACCAACGGAACCCTATTACTAAGACTCCGCTGTCCGTCTGTCACCAGGCTGTATCTATGAACCGTGATAGTTAGACAGTTGAAATTTTCACAGATGATGTATTTATGTTGCCTCTATAACAACAAATACTAAAAAACAGAATAAAATAAATATTTAAGGGGGCTCCCATACAACAGACATGTTTTTTTTTGCAACCGTTTCGCTGGCAACGCGGGGGATACTTGACTCTAACAAAAATTAATACTTTTAAGCTTAATATTTCGCTAACGGAACCTTGGATCGAAAAATAGTCTTCTCACACCCGCAATATTTTTGAATTACCTATCCAACGACACCCCACAATAGGGGATAGACGAGAAAAAAAATCATCTCCACTTTACGTGTAGGGGAGGTACCCTAAAAAAAATCTTTTTCAAAATTTTACTGTAGGTACCACTTTATCGACGTGATAAATATGTATATCCATGCCAAAGTACAGCTTCCTAGTAATAGTCTCTAGGCTAAGCGCGGACAGACAGACAGACAGACGGACATGGTGAAACTATAAGGGTTCCTTGTTGTTGACTAAGGAACCCTAAAAAGCGATCGAAGTCTACCAACGCCATCTACAATTATTAGTATTGCTACGCGCCACTAGATGTCGCTAGTAGGCTTTACAATACCTCCTTCTCATCTATAGATCTATTTTATGGATCAGAAGCTAGTTTTAAGAGGGAAGTAATAAGCAAGATACTTAATAAATAGATATATAATAAGAATGTGACTGCATACTATATTCGTAACAAATAATTATCAACATTCCTCTATCCTAGTTCCCTACCCTACCATACACACACACACACTTACTTTTACTCTGACATCCTACGCCGCTAACTTTTCAATATTACTATTTTTCTGTATATAAATGTATGTATTTTTTCCTCTTGGTCTATGAAGTTAGTTTTAAATGTATTATTGTAGAAAATGTAAAACCGTAATTGGCATAAGTTTTGATGTTATTAGCTACTATTATAAATGTTTAAGGCTGTGGTTTTTGTAATAACAATAAAATAAAATAAATAAAGTAGTTTTTAAAAGCTTAAAACCCTATAATTGTCTGAAACCGATTGAAATCTAAATGTTTGTGAAGTTTACAACCCCATACAATATTTTCGAAAATCTTGTATGGGGTAGCTAACTTCATAAACATGAAATCTAAAATTTAGCGCTGTCAAAACCTAAAATAGTGATTTAACTACCCATTGTCAGTAACTTGAAGTGGCAGTGGACTGGCCATATTTGTCGCCGACGTGATGATCATTGGGGCCGTAAGGTATTGGAATGGAGACCACTTACAGCAAAGCGTAACCGTAGGCCGCCCTCGTACCCGCTGGACTGACGATCTGAAGGACGTTGCGGCTGGCGGCTGGGTGAGGATGACTGAGGACCGCCAAGAGTGGCGTAATATGGGGGAGGCCTATGTCCAGCAGTGGACGAATACGGGCTGACGGATAACCATTAATATTATTAGGTCTCAACAGGTTTTTGAGATTGGCAAGGAAATAGGAGTCAATTGTGTGCAATAAAACAAATAAATTAAAAACATCTTTCATTTACTTCACGAAACAAAGATTCAGTAGGTACAGAAAATAACATTCGATTGATGAATGAAAAAATCATTTTTTCATTGGCATTTTCTTAAGGGCTATCTCGAAAAATTATGAGCAGTCTTTCCATCCAATGATTAACCTTTCGTATGGTAGAGGCAGAATGACCTCACTTGTATGAAATTGACGTCATCAATAGTTTTTGATGTTTTTACGGGTTTTTATGATACGGGTCCTCCTAAATTCCCAAGTGTATTTTTCCTAAATTCCGTTTCCTAACGTATAGTAAAAGTTCAAATAGCTTGTTTCTTTTTAAATAAGGTATGATGACGAACAGACTAAAACAAAATTTAAAAACAAACCATAAGTACAGGTTTTAATTTTTTAATGTCTTAAGTCATAACGACCATTTTCCGCATTGGTATAGTTTGTTCGCTCAAATAGATTGCAGTACACCCGCAGGTACTGCAATCTATTTGAGCGAACAAACTATAACTATGTGAAAATAAATAAATAAGCGCGAACGACGACATACACTTTACGAATGAAAAAATAAAACTGTCAGTGTCAGAGATACACAGTGAGTATGCAGATGTATGGACGTCAATATGACACGCAACCTATTGGCAGTTTGTATACAAATAGGGAGTTTGAATTGCAGACGTCTATACACCACCGCGCCGTGTGTTGAAGTAGCAATTTGATGTGTCGGCATATCAAAGCGTCCAAACTATTTGAGAAAAGAATATTGATAATACTTTTCTTGCAATAAGTGGAGCATTTCGATCAATTTAGAAATCCTTTTGCGAGATGGAAAGCATAGGTCCTGAGGAACTGCTCATCTTTTCGAGATTTTCTAAAATATGTTATTTACTCAATTGCGGAAAATATTTTTGATTAGCTTATCGATCTCAGGGATTTCAAATGTGTACCTACATTAATTCATACAACTAGAAGAAATCTTACGACAATGAGGTAATCGGCGCAAAATTAAAAGAAAAACATTTGTAGCGTTTAACACGCACGCATCGCCGCAGCGATGAACTGTGCAATGGGTTGCAAAGAGTTATAAACGACCATTTCGTATGACTTTAACAAGCATCGAGTATCGCAAATAATTTCCGATGCCAAACTTATCTGTTCCGGTGGGCCAAACTAAAATGCCTTCTATATTCACAGCGTGACAAACTTTGCCACCGGAACAGATAAGTTTGTGCCTTTGTATGTCATTATGACAGGTAAAAAAATGGTCGTTTAAGGCACTATTATGCTGCAGAAGTGGTGCCACTTCAGAAAAAAAAAATGATTATTTACTTACTAGAATAATTTTTGAAATCTGCTCAAGTAAATGTGTAGATATAGCAATGAACTATTTTTAAATATCGTAGTTTTCATAGACAACGTCTTTAATGAGCTGAACATTTAACTTTTGTTAAAAACGGGCGCTTTTGGCATAAGTTAAATGTTTAGCTCATCAAAGACGTTGTCTATGAAAACCATGGTATTTAAAAATAGTTCACTGCTATATCAACGCATTTACCTGAGAAGATTTTCAATAATTGTACTAGTAAGTAAATAATGTTTATTTTTTTCTAAAGTGGCAACACTTTCGCAGCATAAAGCGCCCTAACACATTACCGCCGCAACCCGTTGCACAATACATCGCTGCGGCGCGGCGATGCGTGTGTGTTAAATGCGACGATTGTTTAAAACAAAATGTTTCGAATTAAAGATGTTGACTAAAAAAACTAACTATAGTTATAAGTATTTAAAATTAAAAGATCCTAAATGATTTTTATACAGAACTTTTTTGACCTAGTTTGGCACATTGAATAAGGTTGGGTAGAAATAACAAAATGGGCACCATATTATGTTATATTATTATGCACTTATTAAGTTATAATTCTAAACAAATAAGTTTTCCTGACAAAGCTGTGAATTAATATTAATAACTAGCAATTTATTAAAGTTTTGGTTGTATTTATATTTCGGACAACAAATAAATGGAGAAATAAAAACCTTTCAAATTCTAGGCCAAAAGCGGTAGATTAGGATTAAATATATATAAATATATAAGTAATTATGCCTATGTACACAATTTTGACAATAAATATTTTAAATAATCTACTGAAAATCCCAAATCAGACTTTCATTACGCTACTTGGCACACTTTCACATTTTAATCTCTAGCAAAACTAATATTTAATTACAAATTACTTTTAATATTTCACAGATATGAAAATTATTTAATTACACAATTTTAAAATATAAAACGTTTGGAATGTAATAAAAATATGTGCTTAAAAGTATTAATAAGATTGTAATCGATGTAATTTTGTGATATGTAGATTTATTTTATTGCATTTTAGAATTTTTATTTTTTATGTCTTTGTTTTGTGATTCCTTTGACTCATTATGTTTTTCCTCTATCACAATATTAGAGTTGGCTTTATGTTCGTACATAAATATGGCAAGAAAACACTTGTAGCTGAAATTATTTAAATTGTTACACTATAAATGCTTAATTAATACTACACGTTTTAATCTCTATAATTATATACAAATTCTCACAATCTGGAGTATTATAATTGCACTTTATTTGTATGCGGTTCGATACAAACGAAGGTATTCGTAAGAATATACAAACATCCATTTTCCTGACAGGACTATGAAAATTTTTATATTTCCCATCCATTTATCTTTTATTCGTCAAGTTAATAATGACCCTGTAAAGTACCTAACACTTGGCTGTAAAGTTGAAACCTTTGCGTTCCACCATGATTTAAAAAGTCCGTTGATCAGGTCTGTTTTCAATGAACAATTATTTTCATTGCCGCCATTTTCCACGACGTTACCGCCGTCGTTCCGCTTGTGTTACTTCTTGATGTCGGGATCCATTTTTGTTTTATCCATCGATGATGAAACCATACCACTTTGGGGATAGAGTTTATCCAAATGTTTTAGGGATTCGTTGAGGAAATTCTGAAACAAAAGTTAAACTTACAAGTCTGTACCGGGCGTAAATGTCTCTTACTGAAACCTTATACTATACTAATTATATTAACAATAAAGGGGAGAACAATTTTTTTTCCGTCAATCATCATTGACTGCCTTTGCAGAAACTGGAAGAATTCAAGTTTCATTTTACATACGACAGTGGAACTAAATTGGTCTAAGAGTAATTTTTTGCATTTAATGGCTTTAAAAATGTAACATTTTTGTGCTAAACCGATGTGTGCTTAAAAACAAATTTAAATTCTATCCTTGTTGCGCTTGCCCTAATGTACATTTAAACATTCATAAAATATCACACTGAAAATTTATCAATTAAAACGCTGTTGATTAAATATCTCATTGTCATATAAACCAGTTTAGTTCGACTGTCGTCTTTATCGTCTGTTTACAGTATCCATTTTTAGTTTGTTACCTGTATGGCAGTTAGGGCAGCAACGATGGCGGGTCCACCGAACCCGTGCGATATCAGCGAGAAGTGCGTCAGGTGTCGCTGTATCGCCGGCTCCAGGAGATGAGGTGGCCGCGTGTTGCACAGGGGGGACCGGTCTTGATTCAGCAGGTCCATTAGCTCTTTTGTCACCTGGGGATAAGTTTAATTTTGGTTGGAGATGATAATTCTTAGTTTTAATATTTGCTTCACGTCACCGCCAACAAAACAGCTCTCACCTAGGCAAGAATAGTTGATAATGGTTACAAATTCCGAGACTGTCTTTTTCTGCCAATCGTAATTTGTCTACTGTCAGTGTATGAGTGCCCACTCTGAGAACGAACGACTAACCTAAAAAGTGTTAATGACAACCGAGACAGTAATGAAATAATGTTGTGCTAATGTTTCCTTAGAGTTGAAGTAAGTTGAAACTAGCTGTTCACGCTACACTACGTTACCAGCATGACGTTAGAACATGACGTGTCATTCGCGTGCGCATGCGCGGATGACCACTCACCCCCCCCCGCCGCGCGCGGATCGAGGCGCGCGCGGGCGCTGGACTCTCTCTGTTGCGTCCGAACTCTCGAGAGAACGACACACGTGTATAAACATTCGTGCCGCCGATACAAACAATCTCGCGTATTCACCGTGTCTTGTGAACATATAAGTGCTGTGTAATACTTCAAGACATCCAGCTCATCACTGCCCAAAGTGCCAGCATTAATCAGCTCAACGAGAGGAGACGACACGCGGCGCGTTTCGTCGGCTCACCGAAAACACCAAGAACAACATCAAAGGTCAGTCAGTTTACCCACAATTCTCTCGTGTCAAACCATCCGTTTATCCTCTTTCATCATCTCTGCATTCCTGTAGCCAGCGGCTACAATTTTGGTCCGTCGAGCGGAAAATTTTTGGTTTATATTACCCCACCTCACCGATTACAGACTTTCGAGGCCAATCGAGTGGCTAAGATCACAGCTACTTCAACTAGCCATACGTGGAGGCATGTGCCCACGAATCTCAACCCTGCTGACTGTGCAAGCAGAGGCATGTCTGCCCAGTCTCTCTCACTTCATGACCTTTGGTGGTCACCCAGTTGGCTCAAAGAACCTACCTGCACTTGGCCCAAGATGCCACCCGCTCTAGGCCATCATGCTCTCCCAGGCCTTAAGCCCAAAAAGGTACCAGCACACATAGCAGTCCCAGATATCGATCTGGACTTGCTCACTCGCTACAGCTCACTTGACAAGCTCGTCGGAGTGACGGCTTGTATTAAAAGGTTCATATTCAATTGTCGGCACAGCCCAGATGCACGGCGCTCTGGTCCGTTGACAGCTAGTGAACGCAGGGACGCTCTGTTGCACTGGGTCCGCTCTGTTCAGCACAATGAGTTTGCTGAAGACATTAATCGTATCCAGACTGATAAAGTTTGTCCCGTTCGGCTCCAGCGTCTCTCGCCCTTCATAAAGGACGGCCTCTTGAGAGTCGGTGGTCGTCTCTCTCACGCGTCAATTAGGTATGACGCTCAACACCCACTCATTCTACCCAGCTCAAGTCCGCTCGTAGATCTCATTATAGATCACTATCACACAATACACTGCCACCCTGGAGCTGACACATTACACGCCATATTACGCCAGCAGTACTGGATTCTGTCCGCTCGTCGTATTATTAGACACCGCGTGTTTAAATGTATTAGATGTTTCCGGTGCCGCGCTCAGCCTAAGGCTCCGCTCATGGCTGATCTCCCAGCAGACAGAGTTACTCCTCAGCCAGTTTTTAGTCACGTCACGACGGACTTTGCTGGACACTTCTTCGTTAAATCCAGCACGTTGCGGAACGCGAAACTCATAAAAGCGTACTTTTGTATTTTCGTTTGCCTCGCAACAAAGGCGGTTCATTTGGAACCAGTCTCTGCACTCTCAACGGAAGCGTTCTTTGCGGCATTGCAACGTTTTATCTCACGTCGCGGTACTCCGGTTCTCATTCGCTCAGACTGCGGCACAAATTATGTAGGTGCTAGGAATCAACTCATTGAAGTTCAGAACTTCCTCAGGTCAAACAATGATGCAATCACTCACAAGCTCGCGAATCAGCACATAACTTGGTTACTGAACCCGCCTAAAGGGCCTTGGTTCGGCGCACTGCACGAAATAAACGTAAAATCCACCAAGCAACTACTTTATCGTGTGATAGGTGAACAGCACCTCACTTTTGAGGAATTCTCTACTCTTTTGGCTCGAATTGAGGCTGTACTCAATTCAAGACCCCTCTGCCCAATTTCATCCGACCCTACGGACTTTGAACCTCTCACGGCCGGACATTTCATTATTGGTCGTCCGCTCACCGCTCTACCTGAGCAGTCTTTTGACGACAGACCCATATCTGCTCTTAAACGGTTTCAACTCATTCAAGCGCTCTCTCAGCGCTTTTGGACTCTCTGGTCCAGATCCTACCTCCATACCCTGCAAACCCGCTCCA
The DNA here is from genome assembly GCA_934047225.1 of Ypsolopha sequella. Taxonomy (NCBI): domain Eukaryota; kingdom Metazoa; phylum Arthropoda; class Insecta; order Lepidoptera; family Ypsolophidae; genus Ypsolopha; species Ypsolopha sequella. The sequence continues at coordinate 16,371,717 of OW204005.1, read as the reverse complement.
AATGGCTCTCCCCTTCTTCCCCTCCTCAAGTGGGTGAACTGGTCCTCATCAAAGAGGATGACCTGCCTCCGCTCCAATGGAAGTTGGGAAGAATTCTCCGCACGATACCTGGCAAGGATGGAGTGATACGAGTTGTGGATCTGGACACAGCTCATGGAAATCTGCGACGACCTGTGTTCAAGATAGCCAGGCTGCCGTTGGATTCAGCTCAAGAGGAGCCGCAGCCCCGGCCCCCCCAGGATGTTCACGCTACACTACGTTACCAGCATGACGTTAGAACATGACGTGTCATTCGCGTGCGCATGCGCGGATGACCACTCACCCCCCCCCGCCGCGCGCGGATCGAGGCGCGCGCGGGCGCTGGACTCTCTCTGTTGCGTCCGAACTCTCGAGAGAACGACACACGTGTATAAACATTCGTGCCGCCGATACAAACAATCTCGCGTATTCACCGTGTCTTGTGAACATATAAGTGCTGTGTAATACTTCAAGACATCCAGCTCATCACTGCCCAAAGTGCCAGCATTAATCAGCTCAACGAGAGGAGACGACACGCGGCGCGTTTCGTCGGCTCACCGAAAACACCAAGAACAACATCAAAGGTCAGTCAGTTTACCCACAATTCTCTCGTGTCAACCCATCCGTTTATCCTCTTTCATCATCTCTGCATTCCTGTAGCCAGCGGCTACACTAGCTGATGGCTATATTTGAACGAGCGAGCGAAGTTCTCTGAGTGTACTTAAACAATCCGGCGTTTGTTTGTATGTATATATGTATGAATGTTTGTTCGACGATAACTCGAGTATCGTTGATTGGAACGTCACGAAATTTGGTAGGCCAATAAATGAGACCAGATATAGGGTTGTAAGAGGGGGTCCGCGAGTTGACAGTTCAGGGCGAACTAGTATCAATTGTTTTAATACAATTAAACGGCTAAGTACGGTTAACTAAGTACGGTTAACAAAAGAGAAAAGTAACCAGGTCCAGTCCAAACACTTTGATCCTAAGACCCGGAGAAGAGTGATAGATGCAATGAAGTATAATTGATAAATATTGCGTGTATTTAATATTTATGTATCGACCAAATATTCCTAATCGATCCTAATATTCCTAATTTTTGAGCTGGGCCTAGTTACTTATATATTTTGTTGACTGTACAAGTAAGAAAGAGAAGAGCTTTATTTCAAAAACCACATTCTAACAAAAAAAAAAAAACGAATGAGTTATATCTGTGGTTATAAAAAAGGAGTCCAGCTTAGCTTAATGCCACAGCCGAAGCCACAGCATTGGTATAGGAGTAAGTACCTGTTTAGTGGCCTGCAGCAGGTCCCTGCGGCGGCGCGCGTCGTGTTCCGCATACTGCCGCGCGAGGTACTCCGCCAGCGCACGCGCAGGGAACTCCGTCTCGCACACGTAGCCGAAGTCGCGGGCGAGGTGCACTGCCTCCGCTGTGATAGATGACATTCTCATTAGGTTAAGTTCTTATTGTTATTATAGGGGTTCTTGGTTTGGCAAAGAAATAGGAATATTAGTAAAATAAAAAGTAAATTTTGGTGTGTTGTAAAATTACAGTGACAGTAAAATTGTTTTTAAAAGGTACAGTTATTTCAAAAAATATTGAGCTGATCTCATATAGACAAAACAAAATCGTATTTTCAAAATTAATGCGAATCAAATTTAAAGTGGGCTGTCAAAATGTAGGATGTCAAATTTATGTAGGATATAAAATTTAATGTGGGGTGTCAAATAACTGAAAATTGCTGATAAGTCTACCTTCAACTAATGACGTAAGCAGCGTGACGTTGGCAGCTTTCCGTCTCCCCGCAGGCAGGTTCAGCCCAATCTTCTCCAACTTCTCGCGGAGGAGTCTGCCGCCGTTCTTACTCTTGGCCCTGAAAGTGGAAAAAACGGCTGTTACAAATAGCAGAAAAATATCATAAGTTATCATTCGTAACTAAATGTAGGTATCTGTACTCTGTAGGCATTGTATATAAAAATATCTACCAACGCCTAGGCTGGACCTGGGAATATGAAATTTGAACTGTAGCTTCCTTGTATGACGTAGACATCTAGATTTTAAGAAATTCCACGGGGTCGCGAGAAACGAGGTCCACGCGACTAACGAGATCCACGTGACTAACGAGATTCACGCGACTAAAGAGATCCATGCGACTAACGAGATCCACGCGACTAACGAGATCCACGTGACTAACGAGATCCACGCGACTAACGAGATCCACGTGACTAACGAGATCCACGTGACTAACGAGATCCACGCGACAAACGAGATCCACGCGACTAACGAGATCCACGCGACTAACGAGATCCCCGCGACTAACGAGATCCACGCGACTAACGAGATCCACGCGACTAACGAGATCCACGCGACTAACGAGATCCACGCGCAAACGAGATCCACGCGACTAACGAGATCCACGCGACTAACGAGATCCACGCGCAAACGATATCCACGCGACTAACGAGATCCACGCGACTAACGAGATCCACGCGACTAACGAGATCCCCGCGACTAACGAGATCCACGCGACTAACGAGATCCACGCGACTAACGAGATCCACGCGCAAACGAGATCCAAGCGACTAACGAGATCCCCGCGACTAACGAAATCCACGCGACTAACGAGATCCACGCGACTAACGAGATCCCCGCGACTAACGAGATCCACGCGACTAACGAGATCCACGCGACTAACGAGATCCACGCGACTAACGAGATCCACGCGCAAACGAGATCCAAGCGACTAACGAGATCCACGCAACTAAAAATAAATAAATTATAACCCGGAGATCGACTTTGATAAAGTTGAAAAAAAAAAAAAAAAAAAAAAACGGTGCGGGGTGTCCACTAGTATTTAAACTGCCGAGGATACAATATAGGTCAACTAAATTGGCGGTTTTATAAGATCAAATTTGCGCATTTTCGGAACCGCCGACAAGGACAGGGGAGCACAAGATGATCCAGTGAAGCTGCTTCTGACAGCCTGCAGTTAAGTTGGCATATTTAGCTTTTTGGTAGAAGACATGGGTGAATATTTCAGGCATGTTCAGGTGACAAAATTAATTATTTTTGGTGATACTTGACCGTCGTCGCTTAAGCTTACACCTAACAATTTGTTATGTTTGTGAAAGTTGTCGAAAAAAAAAGTGCAGTAAATGTTAAGTGAAAACACACTTGTTCGAACTTAGAGCAAGTACAACAATATCCAGTCACCACATTCTCTTCACATTCAAATCAATTTCACAGCAAATCTGCATTCTTTTCAATTAAAACATTAATTTGTGTCTATTCATCCTTTTTCTTTTATACTTTCGGCGTTAAACAAGCGATTTTTAATTACGATTTGACAGCTAGTTAGGTTGCTGTTAACGAACTATTATTTTTTGGCCTTGTTGTTAATCAAAACAATATTCTGGCCCCTATTCTCACCCCGCAAATCTTATAATGCTTAACTTTTAATTTAATTATTAACTTTTAATTTAATACTATAGGAGCTATTTTGCAATGAATGATTTAGTTTTTGACAAATTTAGGTCACTGTTACAACAAAATACCTCATTTTTAGTATTCCGTATCTTAGCTGACTAGACTTACTATAACTAGTTACATATAGTTAGTTGCGTTTATGTTTGTCCGTACGTCTGTTTGCCGCCTGTAACATGCGGACATTTCGGCAAATTAGTTCGGCCTTCGCCGATATGAGATCCTGTAATTTAGTAAATAAAAAAAATAACAATTTCCCTGTGATTGACAATGTCCATAGACATGTATTTGTCTATGATAATATCATTTTACGCAGGAAATCTCGGCAAAGGTTTTATTGTAATGTTGTACGGCGTACAGTCAAATGATGAGAAATTATAATATAGCTGATAGCTGTAGCTGAAGTATGATTTCAGGCCGACAAAATATTAACAAAACTAAAACTGGTTCTTTCTCACGTTTCGTTTGCGCTAACCACCTGTTACGTGATTTAGTGAACAGTACCATTAATTTACATTGTGACGTAGTTTAAATACACCTAAATAATATTTTTCATAAAAGCGACCACTCTGAAATGCTCGCCGAAAATCAATAAGCCGAATGTCCCTGTCAATAACGAGTTAAAACATCAAAAATAAGAGAAATGTTCGATGAAATTACAATTCGAAAATTATACATTTGAAATAAACCAAGAATAGAATAGAAAAGTTTATTTGTTTAACTTTTGGTCCTTAAAAATTAGGTGTCAAATCTGCCAAATTTGGCGTATTGCAAATATTTATCTAAATAAACACAAACAAAGAAACAATTGACCTTAAACCTTAAAATCTGAATTACAAATAAATATATAAAATAATTCAATTTATAATGTTAAATTATGTGAATCGTCAATTTAAAAAGAACACGAATGTCAATCTATATAAACTAACGTTAAAAATTATTATTATAATAAAAAAAATCATCCATCGAGTAAAAACATTTTTAACCATTTTTTACTACATGAAAATCCAGTAAAATTTGTACTGACCCTCTTATTTTACTATGCAATGTTCATGTAGATACGTGGTTGACTGACCATGCCTGACCACCCAGAAATTAATTGTTAAACGAACCTAAAGTTGTGTTAATACGATCACAACGCTATAAATTACCTATACTACCTACTCGGTGCTTCTCAAAACATAAATCACAAAGAGCATGATTGATTCGTTTCGTCAGGTTGGTAGACATGGAACATTCTTTCTCTACTTTTAAATGTATGTACCAATAATAAACTAGTAAAAAAGTGTCTGTACATTGAACATTTTAGCGAAATTAAAAATATATTGTACTGAGGCCAAACTAAAATTTTTTGAATTTTTGTAATTTTGTATGTTCCGTTTTACCTCGAGAACCACTCAACGGATTTGGATGCGGTTTTTTTATTATCATCGTAGTGGCTTTGGTCAACATACTTATAAGTTGTAAATAAAATAACTGCCAAGCCGAAAGCGGTGCGAAGAATTCAAAACGCAGGCAGAGCCGCGGGCAAAAGGCTAGAATGGAAAAAAATTTGAGTGAAACGAACGAAATCTCTGGTCAAAATCTCATCGTCAACGAATAGAGACGAAAATGCTATAATCTCCGGGATATTTTTCGTGGCGGTCACTCTATGGTTGATGATGATGTCTTGAGTTAGATAAAATACGTTCTTAGATATGTAGGTAACTACTTTAGGTACGCATATGTCTGTATACAAGGCCCCTTATCCCTGACATTGAGCACCTCATTTTGAATAAAGTAGAACTAAACTCTATGACGTTTCGTTATTGTTTAAAATATCGCCCTCTGAGCCATGGTTGTTACAACAAACAAAACATAGCGCGCTCTCAAAAAACACGTTTTTCAGTCAAATAACGTATTTGCCGTAAATTTTTCAAATAAGTATCTACAAAAATACTCATTCTTTTCATACAATTTGATAATGTAACATTTATATAAAACGAAAAAAAAACATGAACAATTGACCAAGTTTCGTTTTTTTTTCGATCGAGCAAAGTATAAAGTATCGCGTTTTGAACCGCAAAAAAATCTCCAGAAAGGTTATAACTAAAATACATCTTTTTGTCGGATATAATATATCACAACTTCATGGTTTAAAATGAATTAGATAAGCGATCAAATTGGCTTTTGCGGAAGCCGGAAACTGGCGATAGTACTCGCGATTACAAACAACGGTTCATGAAAAAAAAATGAAAAATCGTATAAAGGAACTATTTCATACATTTTACTCGAGTTAACTTTTCTATGGAACCGCTGACTTTTTTGTCGTGATTTGACGTTTGGTTCCACAGGAAAAGTTGTTTATAAGGACGAGTACTATCGCCAGTTTACAGGTTCCGCAACTTCATTTTATCACTCAGTATTGTCACAAAATCGTCGTACGTACGCGTCTATGTGTGCGTGCGCCTGTTTTCGCTAGTTATGCGGAGTGAACCTTCTGTAAGTGGTTATAAGTGGTTATTTTGTGGTATTGTGTCGTCGAATACTTACAGAATATTGCAGAAAAAAATTTCAAGGATGTAATTATTATCGTATCTTAAGTTTATTTTATAGATTTTTACAGTGTTAATTTACTCAAGTTTTGTTATGTCATTTTTTAAACTTTTCAAGTACCTATGTCATGTTATAAAATGTGAGTTAGGTAAGTCGGTTAAATGTTATGTCTTCCTTTTTAGAGCAACTTTGATGTTGACAATTTGGCACTAGGGCAGGCACTTATAACTACAATACAAGCCTACTATTAGGCATAATGTTTATTTATTTGACGTATTTGTATTTATTTATTGATATATCAACTCTTTTGTATTTATTGCCTCACGTTTATTACTTATTCCTATATTTTTATTTTAATAAGTATATAAATGTATTAAATCTAAGTAAGACAAACTTATTTTTGTTTTTAAATTGTATTTCCCCTTATTATATTTAGTTGAAGATTTTTATCATTATTTTTAACATTAAACCTGACCTAATTGGACCACACAATACAACATACAATAATAATTGTGCTTCTTTCCTAGAAGTCCCGAACAATTCAGTGGTTTTTTACGTCAATGTGAAATTTTCGTCTGCTTTCTGAAATAAATAGATCAATTTAGGTGTGTTAATTCAATAACACATATTTTCGTGGTTTTAAACCGATTTTTTAAGTGTTTTAGTATATTTATAGGAAGTGACTTGATCATATTAGGTTGAATTGTCAAATGATTATCATACTTAATGATGCGATCAAGAAATATATTTTTTCGTATTGAAATGTGTAATGATGACGTCACTGAAGGCCATCACTTTTTTCATTTAATAAAGGATTTGCATGCTTATTTTAATATTTGTATACTAGAAACGGTTAAGGAAAGATATTCCACGAAACGGTTTTCGAATCGTAAATATTGACGAAAAAAAGAAATGTAATAAATAAATAAATAAATTGTTTGAGCTTTGAGCAAAGTGGCTGAAAACTCTGGTTGTGGCTGCATAAATACATTAGACATTATAAAAAATACCCATAAGCACGATTATTTAAGTAAAGTTGACATCAATATTGGTGAAAAATTTTCAAACTTTTTCCCACTTTGATCATGTCACTCGCTTTTTCAAGATGTAGTCTACTCCCACTGCAAAGTTTCTCCAAATTATTTTTAGGCTCTCCACACAAAAAAAGCTTCATTTTTTTGACTACCTATGAAGAAACACATTATGTCCATTCGGAAGTCACTGGCCTTTACGCCCAAGACGAAGAAGAGAAAAAAACCTAGTAACATTTGACAGGTCGCGCGGGCCGCGGCTACTGCCCGTTAGATGGCGCTGATTAGCTATCAATTACCGTCAAAGATTGATTGACGTACATTTAGAAAGGTTTTTTAGGGCCTATTGATAGTGCTGTAATGAATATTTTTGGGAATACAATGGTTATTTATGGTAATAATGAATAACGATTATTGATGAAAGTGGGTTGTCCTTCGGCGGCACATACTACGTTCGGCGGGGTGGATTTTGAGAATCCATATGGATTGTTTTAGCAAGACATCAAAGGTGTTTATCATTTTATTAGTATTTGATACCAATGTTTGGAGCTTGTTGCTCCTTCCTAATACAATTTGATGGCCAGGGCAAGCATTCAACAATAGCCGTAAGTTATAGGCTAAATATACTTATAATGAAAATATGCTTCATTTGATTTTCTACAAGATTTGGCTTCATTATTTTTGCGTCATGTTTTTGATGTACTGAAAGTCTGAAGATTTCGTTAAGTAAAGAGTTAAAATAAAAGGATCTTTGAAAAATAATGTCGCTTTAACTGTCTGACAAGTGATCTTTCTGCAATTTAGAAATAATTAAATTCTGTAAGGCAGAAAAAGCTTAGTTTCACTTAAAACTACTTAAGCGAGATTAAATTTAGCTTTAGTAAAATTTATACTTGCGATTGTCGGCACTTGGTGAAACTTGAAACACATCTTGAATTAATAACACTTGTACTTATAGTTTCACTTTATTTTTGTTAACTCCCAACCGGTTTCGGATTTTACTCCATTTTCAAGGGAAGATGTTAATTAAAATATTTCACTGAAAATATTTTACTAACTCTGAGCTCTGAGTATCATTGTTTACGTTGCTCAGAGCTAGTACCTGGAGTCAGTGAAATATTTTAATTAACATCTTGACTTGAAAATGGAGTAAAATCCGAAACCGGTTGGGAGTTAACAAAAATAAAGTGAAACTATAAGTACAAGTGTTATTAATTCAAGATTTAGCTTTAGTATTCGAATCGAAATATCCAAAAACCATCGAACATCCGTAATGAAATGAAGCATCACTAGTCACCTACAGCCAATAGAGTGAAAGCCACGAAAGAAGTTCCCTATCTATATTAAAAGTATACTTCTTATTATAAAGAAATAAAATCGAAAATGGCATATTCTGTGGGACTTCCACTCGTGATTCGAGCTACCGTGTTACTTCACGAAATAAAACTCGTTAACGAAACTACCTGATAATGTTAACTGTTGTACGAAGTGACCTGTAGAATGTAGACTGGCTTAGAATTCGATGATCAATAAATTAATCTACTGGTGCTTTTCAGGGTCCCGTTAAAACATGGGAACCCCTTAGCGTAGTCGTTGCGTTGGTTCATCAAAGTCGTAACTTACAATATTAAAATTGACCTCCCCAGAATCCCAGCTAAAACATAGGCGGGGTTTACAAAAACACACGCCAAATAAAACGACTCTTAAATCTATCTACATTTTTTAAATAATATCCTGACTGACTGACTGACTGACTGACTGACTGACTGACTGCCTGACTGCCTGACTGACTGACTGACTGCCTGACTGCCTGACTGACTGCCTGACTAACTATCAAGGCCCAGACCAAACGGCTGGACTTAGGACCATGAATGTTGTATTGTAGGTTCCTTGTATAACAAAGATATCCGCTAGGAAAGGAAATAGGAAATCGGGAGAAACGGGATTTACAGCCTACACAAAGGGCGTCCGCTAGTGTACGGGTATGTAAGTATGTAAGTAAGTAAGTATATAATGCATAATATTTCAACATTTTGACCTTACTCACTTAACTAAACTTCAAGCTGAGACAAGCTGACGGCATTCGAGCTTTGAATATTTATATGAGCAATTTTTTGATTTTGGTTTTTATATTTACAATGGGAAGCTGCAGCGAAAAAACTCGTTATCTTCTGTGATAGTCAATATGGTTTAAAAATTGGCGCTGTTGTAGAGTTTTGTCTTTTTAAGCAAGAAAAGTACTAAAATGGTACATAATTTGGCCCATTTCTGACTGATGGCTGGTTGTTAGTTCTGCTCTGTAATTTTGTTTTTTGTTTATTAAAAAGATTATTCCCTTTTTTAGAAAAGTAAGTAAGTAAGTAATAAATTTGTCTCAGGCCACCATTACTTATTACACAAAATGGTAACTTGAAATCTTTGTGGTTTCTCGGTAGATTGTCTCTTCTCTAACTATGTGTTTAATTTATTTGACTTATTGATAAACTCACCCTAAATATTAAGTGTACATGTGAATGTTAAGGCGCTTCCTTGACCTAAATTAGCAACTCGTTGTGTGTCGTTACAAATATCGACGGAAACGATATTATATCAGCGCGCATTACAAACTGACTGTTGCGACGATCACTGCGTCTCCGGATAGCGCAAAATAGTAGAAAATAATACTTTTCACATGGACGTGACAGTCTTTCGAAAAAAGTTGTTTGTGTAATATTTTAGTTATTAAATTATGTAACCAAGATTTGAGGTGTAGATAGATGCAAGAAATCAGTAATAGGGGAGATGACAGGGTTAACAAAGTATTATTCTATTTAGTCCCTCATTTAAATTATCAAAAAATATTGGATACGTATTTTTTCTTTTGTCAATCAAACAAAAAATGACAGAGAAGTTTGGGAGTGGGGCTCGTGACGTCACGTAGGTAAAAAGTGTACTTAGGCGTGACGTCACGCGGAACTTTAGCGGGCTATATTATTTTTTGTTTAATTGACAAAAGAAAAAATACGTGTCCAATATTTTCTGATAATCTAAGTGATGGACTAATTAGAATTTTTTAGTCATCATGCGTATTTAACTTCAGCCATTCTTTTAAAAGTATATCTTAAGTTTAAATTATTATTATTATCTTTTATTATTATTATTTCTTGTTATATAGTTTGTTTTTTTAAAGAATATTTGTAAGAAACTACACTCTACTACACAGAGTATTCTAGTATGGAGTGTAGTGATACTATGTAATTAATTACTCATAGTTTTTCTTTTATGAGACAAATAAACGTTTTTTCATTTTTTCAAATATCGATATAACTTGAAATAAATATTTTTATTTTGCTATTTTACCTTTTCATTTCATTTGATACTTTTAAACACAAGAAAAAATACAATTACGGTATTTTCGATATATATTTGTATATATTTGTCCACTTTTGTGGTCCGAAATATGTATCGAAAATACCGTAATTGTATTTTTTCTTGTGTTTAGAAGTATCAAATTAAATATCGACATAGTAATATATCGTAATTTTGTGGAACTTCAAGGCGACATATTGGAGATAAGTGCTGTCTTTTTATTCGCAGCAGCGCCTTAACTTAACTATTATAGAAAAACCAGAGATTTGTCAATAAATTTCCGTGTATTTAAGAGCGCGTTCCAAAATTGTAACTTTCAATAATAGGCGTCGCTTTAGTTTAACAACATCTTTGCACCCCTCAATTCTATCGAAGAGAATGGAATGCCTTCGCTGTAGAGGAATTTCGTAATTATTTGAGTGAGGGAATATGTAGGGAAATATGTCTTAAATATGTTACAAGTTTAACCGTTACTGATGATACGGTATTCCCCGCCAATTTATATACTTATTAACAAATAAGCGGCCATTTTGAATCGGATAACAGATTTCACACCTGATCAAAAGTTAACTAGGTACAAAAGAACTGAAAATCATCCGCGCATACAAGTCTAACGATTTGGAATCTGGCACAAGCGGAAAATCGATGAATCGACACTTTGAAAAAAGACCTAATGGGCATCGAGTACTCGTATCTTATACTCAATTGTTCGGTAAAGAGATTAACAATCAAGCGCACCTCTTTTTGTGATTTCCGAACGATAATTATGGCTAAAAAGACGTTCCCACACGTCCACCCGCCAATTCTGAGCGCAATACCTCTTGATGTCCAATTACGGACGTCCAAATCGATACGTAGACAAAGTATTTGGATTGTATAGCTTGGTAGGTACCTAAATCCATTAATAATCGGCAATTGATTAAATCGAAATGACCAGCCAACTTGCAACACAATGGATTAAATTTTGAAATAATAATGCGGTGGCTTACTGTTTTGACAGCGTCCCAAAATCCGAAGAATACGTTTTTCACGAATGATTTATTCAGTTTAGATAAGTTTTTGAAACAGCAACAGCTTCTTTTGTATTTAGTGTTTTTTTTATATCTTGGTTTAAGAGTTATCGACACTTTGAATCATCGAATCAATCAGTGAAATGACCCCTATATCTCGCATGAGCGTTTTATTTATTTGAATTCACTTCTTATTTCTAGAGAAATAAAGATCAAAACGTCTTTCTTGTTTGGTTATTTGGTAGTAGAGTGATTTCTTTAGGGAATTTATGCGTTAAATCTTCGAATCACAATCTCATTTAGAAGTCACGAACGAGCAAACAATAGAGACCTTGCTAGTCGTGTGGCAACACTGATTGTGAAATTTTATAATATTTACAGTACATAATTATATAGGTATACTTGTATGAACGTATAAATTTCGTTTTGTGTCACAGTATCTTAGATATTTATGTAGTACATCGAACTTTATTAAACTACTTGGTATCTAAAAATGCAAAAAAAGATTTTTTTTTAAATTGAGATATTTGCATCAGTTATAACGTCACACTTTATTAAATTATTTACCAAAAAACTACAAAAATATTAAAGTTTTCTATTGAGATATTTACATTCATTACATGAAACTTTATTAAATTACTTACCAAAACTGCCAAAAAAATAAAAGTTTATTAAATTGATAAATCTGAAAGTAAGTACATAGTGGTAATTTTTTAATCGTAGTTTTTATCTCCGCTTTTAAGAAAAATCAAACAACATATTCCACAATTTATAAGAAAATAATTTAATGTCATAATAAAGTTAATAAACCCTTATTAGAATGCAATGAATGTTCTACATAACAGATGCTTTGAATTCCTTAATACCTTGTCAATAAATTTCATTAAATTTTATGAGACTAACATGAAAATTGCCATCTTTAAGCCCATAATTAGACCCTGAGTGACATAGTTCGGGCTGTTTTACATATTAAAGGTTTAAATTATTAAAAATATTGCAGTAATTGCGAAGTAAAGCGAACGAGAATGTGAAATATTTGCGACAATGTCAAGATACGAAGTCAGCTGGCGCGGCAAACGAATGAAAATTATAGACAGAGAGCTGATTACGTTTTACGAAGCTAGATAGTTATCTAAACTACTTTTTATAATAATTGCGCCTAACTATTTATTGTGACAACTGCATTTCGATCGCTATTTTGTGGTCCCTTTGCCTTCAGTTCTTCTTTATACAACGTGTAACAGAATTGTGTATCCATATTTGAAGAGCTTATTCAGTCAATGGTATAGAACAACTTTTACTATGGAGCCGACCATGAAATCTCGAAAAAAAAATCTGCCCATCCATACGTCTATGAACCAATATTTTTTTTTTTCGGGTTACATGTTTTGTTCCATAGTAAAAGTTGTTCTATACCATTGACTGAATAAACTCTTCAAATATGGTTACACCTTTCTGTTACACGTTGTATCATTTTAAGAGGAACTTGATCTATATTAATTTTTAACATCGTGTCATATCATGTCATATAATTATGTACGAGCATTAGTGCACTTTGTACAGGTAATTTTAGTAATTTAAAGGGTTCATTTTACGTTGTTATCTGACTTAGGAAATTTTGTTATTTTTATACTAACACATTGCTTTGCATGGCGTCATGTCATGTTTTCAGACAAACCAGTCTTATAATCGTATAGGCTTTGAGTTGTACTGTAGGCAGACAGATGGATTTATGTAGCAAACAAAATTTAAGGCAATATGCGAAAAAAATACGGGTGTTTCTCTTCTGTGTATTTCATGAAATACACGGAAAATTATAGTCAGTTTCTGGTATATGCATTTTGACTATATAATTTAGGGTTTTGAAATTGGAAAACATGTTTGGATAAATTTTCCTCGACAGAAATAATTGTTGAAATGAGGTATTCAAACACACTTTTTCTCCTCGTTTGACGAATAGGAGCCATATACAGAACTCAAACATATTTTATTAGGTGTGTTTCAACAATATCTAGAGATTGGATATTTGAAATTTTGCTAGCTATTTTAGCTTTTTTATAAAAATTATAAAACTAACATTTTTCGCTTTGTGTTTATTCACTGAGCGTGTTTTCGCTTAGAGTGACAGTGATAAAAATAAAATTCGCATAGCCTCTTAAACCTAACCAAACCCAGCCTCTTGGGCACCGCACCTGACGGCAACGGTTTAGAGAATATTTTTTATTTAGTATAATGTTTTATTTAGTATACTGTTTTATTTAGTATAAGGTTTTAGGGCTTTTTCTTTTATTTTATTTAATTTAAGGATCATTTAGTTTTAAATTAAGTTACTTTTTTGTTATTTAAGGTTTAAATATATTTAATAAATGAATTTTAGTAACCTAACCAATATAAAAAAATATTTCAAAGTGTAACCTCTATGTCTACATTCACTGCAAGTAACGGTGTTGCCATGTAGAGGATAAAATTAATATTTTCTAAAAAGCCGCGGCGCACCGGCCAGTACCTTTTGACAACGGACCTCAGAGTCCGTGTAATGATGGCAATTATGTGCACCCTACTGGTTAACCGCTTCTCGAGTAAACGTGTTCTAAATTCAATTTAACAGCGTAATGATTGGGCGACAGTTATTTAACATTTTATACGCAATTTTTGAGCTGTTTGTTGGTTATTTGTAATTAATGACTTCCTGTGCAGAAGAATATTCTATACTGTACTTATACGTACTTATCTAACTATTATATAACTTATCTTCTATGTGAAAGTTACATCCCTATTACCATCTACTAATATTATGAATCTGAAAGTTCGTTTGATTGTTAGCTAGTCTAGTAACTTTCCAACTAATCGCAATTAAATCTTTCTAGATTTAATATCTCTAAGGATTATGACCTGGGATAACACACGGGTTTAATTTTATCCCGGAAAATCAGTCGGTTGTCTAAGGCGGCTTATTCCACAAATCCCCTGCGAAGATCCCCTGCGTCGGGGATTTGTGGACTTTTCGTCCAGAAATCCCCTGCCGGCGCTCAAGGAAAACGGAAGGGGATTTGTGGACAAAAGTTCCAGAAATCCCCTGACTCATTTATTTTCATGTTTTTATTAAACAACTAATAAGGTAAGCAGTCTTTATTTTTATACATAGTACATAAACGATGCTACTGTTTAACTCACATCAAATATGTTATTTCTTTACGAGTGTAGACATAAACTGTCTCATATATTTACAATATTAAACGAAATCTTGTATTCATTATAATATCACAGAAAATCAGTTTACAGTAATCCTCCCATAAATAAGTTCTATAATCACAGATCATTTGTACAATAATATTGTATAGTATCACTGCTAAATCACTTACAACAATTTTTACATCTGTAGACATAAAATCTCACATATAATTACAATAATAAAACAAACCTCGTAATAATTAAATTAATTCTGTAATCACAGATTATTTTGTACATTAATATAGCATTAAAGTTTTATTTTTAGACCCAAAATTATTTATACAAAATTATATAAATAGCGGATATTGAACAGGTAATCTGTACGAGTTACATAAAAATGCTAGTGGTGGTATCGATGAAAAATTACATGTTCACATGTGTAGATATAAAATCTCTCTTATAATTACAATAATAAAAAAAACCTAGGAATACTTAAATATCACAGAAAATATATATTTTTTGTAGTTATCCTAACACTAGTTCTAACAATTAATAAGTTCGATAATCAACGGAGTTTTTCTAAACAGTGCCCAACCGAAACTGGTTTTTCTAAAACAGTGCCCAACTGAAACAGCACAGGGTTTTTAGACAGGGTAGACATAAAAATTTAAAAGCCTAAAAAGCTTGGTAAATCTTACTAAATAATCAAGTTACTGTTTGCGATTTGCCACCTGAAATATCGTTTCGCAATTATTTGTTTTTATCATCAAAACACAGTTTCAAAAATGCATCATTTCTTAACTTTTGTACACACACATTGTACAACATGTTGTCACATTGAATAACTTTCACAGTAAAAACTGGCACTAGCATTTTTTTATACTGCTTGTCATCAATTTGCGTAAAGAACGAACGAAAAACAATAATGGATGGCGCCCGCCAAGCCACCAAGGCGAAGGTGGCATTTTCAGTGAATGTCGCAAAAAGCCAACTTGGCTTTTTGCAGAGTCGTCGCCTACATTTCGCAAGCAAATAAGCACAAACTTTTGCATTGTGTGCCATGTATTTACAATAACGCACACAGACATAGACTGTTAGAATATGACCCACACATATAGACCGACAGACACCATTCCGCGATGTCTTTTGGCATCGAGTGAGCGAGCGACGCGGAACTGAGACTCGCAATTCCCGCTAATGACAATAGATGGCGGTCGGTGTCGCTACATTTTAGCAGAAAATTTATTACGATATGCGTAAAAAAGCGTAAATGATTCGTGTCAGGGTAGTCAGTATCTTTTTGTCTGTATGGACCGCACGCCACTGTTGGGCACTGCTTAGAAAAACTCCGTTGATTATCGAACTTATTAATTGTTAGAACTAGTGTTAGGATAACTACAAAAAAAATATTTTCTGCGGTATTTTAATTATTCCGAGGTTTGTTTTATTATTGTAATTATATGAGAGATTTTATGTCTACAGATGTAAAAATTGTTGTAAGTGATTTACCAGTGATATTACTATTAGTATTTTTACGTAACTCGTAGAGGTTTAACTATTCAATATTATTGTACAAATGATCTGTGATTATAGAACTTATTTATGGGAGGATTACTGTAAACTGATTTTCTGTGATATTTTAATGAATACAAGATTTCGTTTATTACTGTAAATATATGAGACAGTTTATGTCTACACTCGTAAAGAAATAACATATTTTGTGTGAGTTAAACAGTGTCATCGTTAATGTACTATGTATAAAAATAAAGACTGTGATTACCTTATTAGTTGTTTAATAAAAACATGAAAATAAATGAGTCAGGGGATTTCTGGAACTTTTGTCCACAAATCCCCTTCCGTTTTCTTTGAGCGCCGGCAGGGGATTTCTGGACAAAAAGTCCACAAATCCCCGACGCAGGGGATCTTCGCAGGGGATTTGTGGAATAAGCCGTCTAGGGCGACTACAAACTTTTGGACTTTTAATTTTAAAAGTACACACATACTTACATACATACATTCATATATTCACACCTGTATCCCAGAGGGGTAGACAGAGACTACAGATTTCCACCTGCTACGATCCTGACACACCTCTTTCGCCTCTTCCACATCCATCAGTCTAGTTGTACAAGCTCTTCTATTCCGGGTACTTTTGACGTTGGCCTTCCTCAGTATGTCACCAATTTGGTCAGGATACATCCTTCTAGGGCGGCCTGATCGAGCTGTACTTTCCACTTGCGCACCATACATTTCTTTTGTAACTCTACTTTCATTAATCCTCTCTACATGTCCAAATCAAGGAAGCATTCCATTTTCTATTCTAGTCACTACATCTTCTTTCAGGTCGCAACGATCCCGTATGTCGATATTTTTCACTCTATCATTCAATGTTAAGGGGATCCGATTCCTATACAAAAGTTCAGGCCTTTTCCTGAGTTAACCATATGGTTATATGTACTGAAAATTATGTCAATAATCTTAGTAACGCCACAATAAGTCGCGAATTAATAAAATATATTTTTAAAAATTACCTTTCAAGCACATTTTAGTAATGATATTTCGTCAAATTCTGACATTGTAGTGGTGCGCACTACGCAGTAACATACAAGCATGTGTGAGTACCTTTTTTACGTATGTGTATATTATGCAACGCTGCCAGATGATGTACGGAGCGGGGACGACTGCGGCGTTGCCGCTCCGAATTCTTATTATAATTTCTTCGAAACTGCTAATGCATGCTTTTTTGATTCTAACTAGTGTTGCCATTGTACCAAATGTACCGTAATTTCGGTATGTAATATTAAAATTTTATCTCTTGAAGTCTAAACATTTTCAAGTTATATCTATCATGAATCATGCATGACAGTAAATACGAAATAAAGAAACAGGTCCTGATTTCAAAATATTTGTATCTCTGAAAACATCAAATACATATATACATATTATATGCTTTGCTTCGCTGATGTGATGTAGTTAAAATACGGAAAAAGGAAAATTGTGTACTATGTAATTTAAACATTGATGACAAAGAAATGGAAGAAATGAGATTTTAAAATATATATATTTTTTTATTTTCCTTCACTGGCGAGAAACAACCAGGATATCGAAACTGCAGCCAAGGAGAGAAAAAAATTCGCCATTATTCTAGCAGATGGCGCTTTCAAAATGAACAAAAAGCACAGCTATTATTACCAGGTTTGTGAAATTATTGTTATTTATCACATTTTAGTACTTTTAATATGGGGACAGTAGCGTAGCTCAGGCAGTAAAATGCTGGAGTCTCAATCTCCATACAATCGTAACAGACGTAACAATCGTCGGTGAAATGAGGGTGTACATGTGTGGACTATGACTTTCACCGCACAGTCCACACTAGGAAAATACCTCTGACACCCCCGCGGGGATTCAAGTTGTGACGATATATACAAGGTGACTTTTTGATCATCGTCCAAATTCATGCTGGAGGCTTGATAAGTGATCAGTATCTTGGATCAGTAACAATTTTTGTGAAATTCGTATAATGAAATTTCGGCTTCCCATATAAATTCAGTTCCAGTCCCGAGTGAATCACTATGGGGAGTTGAAATTTCATTTTACGAATTTTACCAAAATTGTTATTGATGCATGATACCGATCACTTACCAAGCCACCAGTATGAATTTGGACGATGATCAAAAAGTCACCTTGTATACTGTAGGGACAATCCTGAAATCGCAAAATAAACATATTTTTATAGATAAGTTAATTTAGCTACAACTATCAAAAACCACTAAACTTACACCATGACACATTATTATTTCTTACTTCCTTACGTTATGAACTTATGATTCTCTACTTTCTTCAGTACTTTCACAATTTTATTTTATTGCAGGTCTAGGGACAGCTCAAAGTGACAAAAATGGCGAAGTGTTATTTTGTGTGCTTCATAACACCGCTGCAACCCATCACTGTGTGTGGTGGAAGTTGACAGGGATGAAGACTTTATACAAGGAATGATACCAAAATTGGTATCGTTTTACAAGGAATGCGTATTACCAGAAATAATACTAATGAAAGTAACGAAAAATGCAAGTGTTACGATCTTGTAAATAAATAAATCTTATATTGGTCTTTTTTATTTCATTATAAAAACTTCTCATTATATTTTCATAATAAAATTTCATTCATAGCAAAATAATACAAATTAAAACACAAAAAGAATTTATGATAGGGGATCGAACCTAGATACCATAAATTGCGAAGCAAGCATACGCTACAATGTACCACGCGGTGTCTTGTTGAGGTGAACGAAATTTGCTATATTTTCATACATAGCAAAATAATACAAATTTAAAACACAAAAAGAATTTATGATAGGGGATCGAACCTAGATACCATGAATTGCGAAGTAAGTATACGCTACAATGCGCCACGCGATGTCTTGCTGAGGTGAATGAAATTTGCTATTATTAATTACCTGTAGTGACAATTTACATGTGTGGGTAAGATTTCTTGTATACACAGAGATCGGTACAATTAAAACTTGTAGGCCAATTTATGTAAAAGTTGAATGATTTATCGATTGTGTAATGATTAGAACTTATCACATATGCTTGTATTGGATCGCGAAGTGAGGTTCTGTTTGTTTATATTACAAAGTAAGATCATTAAAAAATTCAATATCAATATTGGCAAAACAGCGCCATCTCACGAGGATGTGGTGCCTAGCTGCTCGAATCGTTCCCCCTTAAACCACAGATACTTCGCAAGGTACGCATTTCCATTGCATTCACTTTACAAAAATACGTAATTTAATAATGGCGTCGATTCGTCGTCGAACTTAACTTATTTGACAGGACTAACCTTATTTTGAGCCTTCTGTCTTTGTCTTTTCGATACAGAAAGAAAAAGACAGAACGCTCAAATTAAGTTTAAGTCCTGTCAAATAAGTTCAGTCGTATTGCGCCGAATCGACACAAATATAAACCAACTAAAACTTTAAAATAAAACCAATTTAATACAACTAACACAACTAAAGTCTAATATATCTAATAAATATATCTCGAAAATATATCTCTTATTTTTTGTGTTTATAATTATTAAATATATGCGTCTAAAATTTATTTAGTCGGAAGAGAACAATTTGCTTTATGACCATTCATCCGTTTTCCAATCGATGTTGTAAAATGTAATAAAAAACTGGTCTAAGTCCAGCCATCGACAAACTGTTCTTATGATCGTATTATATAAAACGCAAACATGGTTTTGCTTACCACAAAATAATTTAATAGCAGCCAGTGTTGCCAGCTTAAAAAATAAATGCAAATAAATAAAAGCGGTCATCCGTAATGTGTCCATAAATTTGTATTAAAATTTCTATTCATGTAAGGTGGCTGTAGCCGCTGGCTACAGGATGCAGGGCTGATGGAATTTGAGTGGGAGAGCAGACAGGATAAGAAAAAGATTGTGGGTAAACTGACCTTTGTTGGAATGTTGTTCTCGATGGGCCGACAAGAGATGCGGTGACGTGCTGAGCCTTCTTGTTGGCTAGTTGAGCTGGCGTCTGTGCAGGGATGTATTGAATGTCCTGGTTTGAGTGAGGTACACAGCACTTGTATTAACACTACACTTTAGGTACGCGATATTGTTTGTGCTGACGCGAATGTCTATTGTTTAGAGCTGTCGGCTGCGCGGGCGCGCGCGCGTGCGCCTAGAGAGGCTCGTCGATCCGAACAGACCGAACGAGCGCCCGCGCGCGCCTCGACCGGCGCGCGGCGGGGGGGGGGTCATCCCCGCCTGCGGGTGCGAATCATGCGTCACGGTCTAGCGTGAACATCCTGGGGGGGCCGGGGCTGCGGCTCCATGGGCTGTGTCCAGATCCACAACCTGGACCACTCCATCCCTGCCAGGCATTGTGCGGAGAATTCTCCCCAACTTCCATTGGAGCGGAGGCAAGTCATCCTCTTTGATGAGGACCAGTTCACCCACTTGAGGAGGGGAGGAAGGGGAGAGCTGATTGGGGCGGGTTTGCAGGGTATGGAGGTAGGATCTGGACCAGAGAATCCAAAAGCGCTGAGAGAGCGCTTGAATGAGCTGAAAGCGCCTAAGAACAGATATGGGTCCGTCGTAAAAAGACTGCTCAGGTAGAGCGGTGAGCGGACGACCAACAATGAAATGTCCGGCCGTGAGAGGGTCAAAGTCCGTAGGATCGGATAAAATCGGGCAGAAGGGTCTTGAGTTGAGTATTATTTCGTGCAGAGCGCCGAACCAAGTTATGTGCTGATTCGCGAGCTTGTGAGTGATTGCATCATAGTTTGTGCCGCAGTCTGAGCGAATGAGAACTGGAGTACCGCGACGTGAGATAAAACCTAACAGGGCTCGTGCTGAGTGAAATTGACCATGTACGTCTGCTATTATTGGTGTGTTAGTGACGTTCACTACACGTTGTGCGGAGTTACAAGAATTCTCTGTTGGAGCTGGAGTCATTGAGTGAAAATGAACTGAGTGTGTATGTGATGAGTGTGTGTGTGATGACTGAGTGCTGGTTTCATTGAGTGAAAATGAGCTGAATGTGTATCTGATGAGTGAATGTGTGAGTGAAAATGAGCTGAGTGTGTCTATATGTGCTGATTGAATGTGTGAGTGAAAATGAGCTGAGTGTGTATGTGCTGATTGAATGTGTGAGTGAAAATGAGTTGAGTGTGTATGTGCTGATTGAATGTGTGATGAGTGTGACTATATGTGAAAATGAGTTATTAAAAACTTGAGCGCTACCAACTCCAACGTGCGGATAGCTTGTAACTTGCGCGGGCCGAAAAAAAAAAAAACAAAGACTATGTTCAAACGGAACACGGAAAATAAACACGACAGAGAAAAAAAAAAAATTTTTTTTTTTAAAAAACAACCTGTATATGAGCTGTACCAACGTGGAACACCCTATATGTGTACCATTAACAATAAGATCAGAGATGAGAAGAGAAAAAAAACAAATTGTTTACTATATTTGTGCTATATATATATACCCGGGTAAAAAAAGCAGACAATAACACAAATAAACGGTCCGGCAATATATTACTGCGACGTGAGATTACCGCAACACAAAAATATCGAAAAGGGCTGATGAACCTGTTCACTTTTATGTTATTTGCCTTGAAATCACGCTTTAGTAATATACGTAATACGTATGTATATGCACGAAATAAAGCGAATTTATACTCTCACAAAAAAATATCTCGCAAGATACGAGAACTATCTTTGACAGTGGGTAGATTTGCACCTCTTCGCGCGATAGAAAACAAAGTGAAGTGTAGGTACTCAAAACGTTGTAACACGATATGAAACTAAAATGTGAACTATGTATTTACGAGCAAAGTTGAATCACTTCGAGAACATTTGAAAAGATTGGGTCGGGAATTACATGTAAAAAATGTTGAGCAAAATGCTGACTTTGAGTTTAATTAATTTTACGTATGGGGTTTATAAGGGCTGATAATTAATCCCTGGAAGTGACGGGGGGGGTTTAATAAAGAAATATAGTGGACTGTAATAAACAATTGGGCCGAATGGATATAATTATATTATCTGAGCTGAACAATAATTACAACCGTGATGAAAATGAGTTATTCTGTAAAGGGGCGTGGGGGGGTCGGTTCTAACCGATAAATGGAATGTTCCAGACGGCGGTTCTAATTATCTACCCGCGATAGGTATTCGAAACCACAAAATATTTTTTGCCGGGAAAGGGGGCAAAATATGTAACCGGGTGAAAATGGACTGTAGTAAATCGACGGGGGCTGGTTCAAAACAAAGTTATGGGCCGGCGGGGGATAGGCGGGGGGTGATATAAACCAAAAATTTTCTTGGATTGAAAATGGACTGTAATAAATCGACGGGGGCTGGTTCAGTAGCGGTTTGAAGGGCCAAAATTGTGAAAATGGACTGTAAGGACCAGAATTCGATCCGGCCGAAGGACCAAAAATGTAGCCGCTGGCTACAGGATGCAGGGCTGATGGAATTTGAGTGGGAGAGCAGACAGGATAAGAAAAAGATTGTGGGTAAACTGACCTTTGTTGGAATGTTGTTCTCGATGGGCCGACAAGAGATGCGGTGACGTGCTGAGCCTTCTTGTTGGCTAGTTGAGCTGGCGTCTGTGCAGGGATGTATTGAATGTCCTGGTTTGAGTGAGGTACACAGCACTTGTATTAACACTACACTTTAGGTACGCGATATTGTTTGTGCTGACGCGAATGTCTATTGTTTAGAGCTGTCGGCTGCGCGGGCGCGCGCGCGTGCGCCTAGAGAGGCTCGTCGATCCGAACAGACCGAACGAGCGCCCGCGCGCGCCTCGACCGGCGCGCGGCGGGGGGGGGGTCATCCCCGCCTGCGGGTGCGAATCATGCGTCACGGTCTAGCGTGAACAGTGGCATTAATTAGAATAAAACTCCTCTATATTGTGGGTTGACAATGTATTTTAGTTATTTTCATTATTATAACGGTGTTAGTTTCAACGTAGTTTATTTTAGATAAAAAAAAAATTGTACCAATTTATAAGTGTGCTGTCTCAATGAAACGTGAAAATTTACTACTGGCAACGACGCCTCTCAAAAGAACAAAAAATAAAACTTTTATTCAAACTCACGCGATAGTTTAACAAAACGCGATTCCTAGTTGAAATTCGAAAAAAAAAATTGGTTTATTCAAATTTTCTTTTACTAGCTGCCAGGAAGCTATAAATAAACAAAACTTTTTTTTCATTTATAGAGATCAGAAAAAGTGGAAGGAAAGTATGACTACATAATCGGTCCGCTTGTGTATCTTTCTCTCTCTAACGCATAGTTGCATCGCCAAGACAATTACTGAAATGGATATGTAATAGTTTTAGTCAACTAACCTCCTCAACACGCCTCCAAGCAGTGACGCATTCAGGCACTCGGGCGGGGACAGTCTCCGTTGCACCTCGGCGACCGTGACCTTGTACTTGCTGGTGGAGGAGAGGAGCGATAGTCGGCCAGGGACGGAGCAGAACACGTCGTTGGGGGTGAAGGACCCAGTCCCGCCCAGGCCGTCGCGCCCTTTCATTGCTGAGGGCAAAACCAGTAAGGAAATAAATAGTGAACTTTATTTTCAGAAGAAAGAATAAAAAAATTTGACATCAACATTGACTAAATCGTATTTTATTCCGTAAAGGATCTGTCCGCGCACACCGACTACTGGATCACTCCGTACCACTCTCATTAAAATAAATATTTTGAGAGGAGAACGTCATGAAAACTCAGGCCACCAGTGCACGCAAAAGGATCCCTGTAAAAAGATCGCTGTCATAGGAAAACTCACAACCAACGCTAAATGTCTCTGAGACAGACTGCGCTGCAAGAGTAGATATAAACAAATATATACGATATTTTTTTCATGAAAATAATTTCCCATATTTGCAAGGATTTTTTTCACGACAATATTTCAAATTGATGTTTAAATAAGTTTGCTTAGGGATTAAAATGGGTGTAAAAAACTACGAAGGTAAGAATGAAAATACGGTTTCATGATAATTTTAAATGTATTTTTTTACATATTGCTTTTTGGGATAAAATTTAGGCGTTGAGTTTTCGGTTCCAAATGTCTTTAATACATACAAAGAAGCAAAAAATCGCCAAGAATAAGTTATTTTGAAATAACACGGTTTAGATATTTATGCTTCACAAAAAAATCGTTTGTAAACAATAAGTTTCTCTTTATAACAACGATAATTGTACCCATAACATTAACTATTTATTTTAGAAAGTGTAACTTCAACTAGCAGTCGCATTAAAAATCAATAACAGTAATAAAATGTACCTCTACATTACATTAAAAAATACGGGCGATTACAAAATTCAACAATGGTACTCTAACAAACGCTGCCACGCCCCAAACATGGTCTCAGCGTGATCGCTTTTATCATTGTAATACTTCTTTATGCTCACCCTAATACAATAAACATTAGTGTGTCATTAGCTTTACACCACACTGGCTCTTTAACACCCTACTTTTGAAATTCGAATAAAAAGAATTCAAAGTGCGTGCTCATTATTAGCTGCCAATTACATTTCGAGAAATAAAGAAGAAAATCAGCGTGAGGTGTTCGATTCAAAAAAGGAATACATTTCGAATTTGGTAGACTTCGTGTGACCATGATGATTAAAACCGAGGAATAGATTTTCTTTTTAAGGAATGTAATCATATTCCGTTAGGGTTTACAGTTTGCATGTAATTACATACAAAAACGTCATCAGCAATCGGCCGATATCATTTCTAATACGAACACTATTCAAATATCGATTGATGGATCGATACTTTTATTTCCTTCATATAGATTCATTGAAGCGTCGGATCGAATGAGATTGGTTTTTTACGATCTACTTAGAAAAAATGATACACCTATCCGATAAGTATGAATTGGGGCCTAATTATAGTCTTATCTTTAACAGGCCATCTTTAAAGAAATAACAATAAAAGTATTTGATAAGTTAATTACCTACGTTTAAATTAGTGAGATGCGATTTAAATTAATGGTTGCATGGACATATTGGATATCACCCATCACAGGGTTTTCAAATTTTATAATCTTATTTTCGAAGTATCCATCAATATATACTGGGTGCTAAGATGAAGTTGCGGAAGCCGGAAACTGGTGATAGTACTCGTCCATACAAACAACTTTTACTATGGGGTCAACCCTAGAATCACGAAAAAAAAAGTCAGCTGTTTCATACGAAAGTTACATAGCTACCTGACCAAAATATATGAGACAACTGTTTTTTTCTCGATTTCTCAATTTTTTCCACGGTAAATTCGTGTGGTCGTGTACTGTCGTCAGTTTTTGACTTCCGCAACTACATCTTAACATTCTGTATATGAAAATAATGACTAATCTATCAAGGCTATGACCAAACAGTTGTTAGGGACATAAAAATTCCGACTGTAGGTTCCGTATATGAAGTTTACATCCTCTGAGAAGGGATTTTAAGAAATTTTTAGGAAATCGGGAGAAACGGGATTCACGCTAGCAAAGCTGCGGGGTGTTCGCTAGTCCTTTTAAGTAAAAAATTAAACTATGATACATTTTTGTACTTGAAATTAGATGGTCCCATATCCGAATTACATAATTTAGTGGCCCATTCATTTTGTGAACATAATAACCAAGGCATGTTAAAAAATAAAATCTACTTATGAAAAGAAGTCTTACTTTTAAGTAGTGGCAGATCTGTCATGAATCCTGAAGTGTCATCCATACTGGCATTCTGTAAACAAACAGTTATTAAAAATATTTACTTCAATATTTTTATACAAGACATCATATTCAGCACTGACCAAATAATGTGCAGCGAATAAAAAAAAAGGTTTCATTTTTCTTGGACCCGAAGGATGTTTTAATTTATTTACTCGGCTTATTATTAAATTCCTATAGAAATATTTTCGACATATTTGCTGCTAATATCGGTTTTTCTTTGTGATGGTACGATGAAAAAAGCTGTATTTAAGCTGACCTCATGGAACAAAATAAAAAGAAAAAGAACACTTCGTTCCGTAATGAAAAAGTAATATTTGCTTTGGACTAAAAATAACATTGTACTAAAATTGTAGGAAATTCTGTCAGAAAAATAGAAATCTATCGTAAGTATTTAAGTGTAGGTATTTTAGATTTAAAACTTTCCTGAATATATTATATGTACATATATGTATTTTTGTCCGAATTACTCACAGTTTAGATTCACGCAACACACACGCAACAGTTTCGACCATGATGACGCAGGACATGCTCAGGAAGAACTGGTGCTAGTGCTAGCAGACGCTTTTAGGCAGGGTTTACGTTTTGGCTCGTTAGAAGTAAAGTAACTAGATACTATTTAGCCGATTACTTTACCACATGCGCTTTGTACTTGACTCTCCCAGCTACTATATTTAGTACTATTTTGTAACTGTTTACATTAAGCTAGTAATTTTCTTATACCTGGTACTCTACCAGCTACTCTACCCGTGCAAACTAGGTTTAAACAAATTCCAAGCGGTGAGTAATCCGTTCTTAATTATCTGAGTAGGTATTTGTTATACCGATTTAAAATGAGGCTTTCTTGTCAAGGAATCTGTGCTCTTTAGGTGAAAAAGATTATAAAGATGTTGTAATAGTAGATATAATCTGTGATATTGAGGTAAGCGCTATGATATTTAATGGACTTATAGATGCCAAGCTCAATCTTTATTATCAAACAATAGAAACTATTATTGCAGAGCCATTGTGTTTAAATGTCATGGATGGATGTATTTACCGGTGTTTCTTCGGTGTGCAGAGCGTGATGGAGAGCTAGCTCATGTTGCTCCCGAGCGCCGTAGTCTGCTCGTCTATCGCCACCGCCGCCGCCGTAACTGAAGCCTCCGTGTGATAACTGGGGAAAGAGTAACAAACTAACTGTCAAATAGTGCTTTATCTAGAATCGTAACTCCTTTTTTGCCCTGCAGCCATTATTAGCATTAAAACGATCTAGCAATATTCCCAAAATCGCATCTGGGAAAATTATCGTCTAGCAAATCAATGTGTAGTCTGGCCTATCTGCAGTAGGCATAATTAACTGAAAAATGGCAGCAAATTTATGGAAATGGCATTTGCATTTCATAAATATTTCGACAACTTATCCATATAATAATGTCAAATAAAGCGTCTCCTTAAAATTAAATTGAAGATATACTTTTTTTAAAGCTTTTGGTTACCGAAGTACAAATGGGTTTTGGCTGTGATTGAAATACTCCATTGATTTAATAACATTATCACAATGAGTCTATTTTTATGTACAACAAAACTATCTTATAGCCATAAATCTCTATTGAACATCAAAATGACATCGGATTCTCCCTTTAGAATCCAAGCGCATTGTATCGAAATATCCTCACATTCGAGAGCGGGACATTACCGCTGCTAATCTACTAAAGTGGGGTCACCCTAGCGTTCCACGATCAAAATGTCAAATATATTGTTGGCTGAAAAGAAATGGAGAAAAATATTTCGTTCCAATTTCAAATATTAGGTCTTCATTTTCATTTGTGTGTGTTTGTTTTTAAATTTACTTTTGGTCTGTTTTTATTTTAACTATAACGCGTAGAATACAGTGCTACAAGGATCTTATGACCCGTGGATTGGTTGTGTCCAAAATCGGAACTAACGCCGCTACCATAATCCTTGTTTCACAGCTGCGCCCTCCTGTCACTGTCATCCACGCGCCATCAGATCCTCGTAGGACTGAGGCTGAATAAGACATGCTCATTGGTTCATTCAAATTAAGTAGCTTTCACGAAGACGTTTAAAACCGTACTGGCCATACATAGCTGACTTCATATTACAAGGCCATGCCAAAAAATTTGACCTTCAAATTCTTAACCTTTCAACAATAATTGACGTAGACAGCGATACTGTTGTTAAGAAAATACCTTCATGAGTAATAGAGATACAAGAGGTCATTTAGTTCAGCGTGCGGATTTCCATAGAGCTTAGCATTCCAGTCTGGGTATAAACTTCTTGAGCGCTATCTTTTTAGCGTGCGGCTTTCAATAGAGCTTAGCACTCCAGTCTGGTTATAAACCTCTCGCAGCTTACATGAAAGATAATAAGAAACGAAAATGAACTAATGAGCGACTGAGCGTGTCAT
Organism: Ypsolopha sequella; assembly: GCA_934047225.1. Classification (NCBI taxonomy): domain Eukaryota; kingdom Metazoa; phylum Arthropoda; class Insecta; order Lepidoptera; family Ypsolophidae; genus Ypsolopha; species Ypsolopha sequella. The sequence goes on along the minus strand of OW204005.1, from coordinate 16,343,468 downwards.
CTGTGTAGTTTTTTCATATTTTTTTCAATGCAAGTGCTCGTAAAGGCCCACTTTTTATGCATCAAAACCGAACAGAAAGTCGATTATTTTGCCCTAGGGCTTTATTATTATTAATTTTTATTTATTTATTTACAATCGTTGGCTAACCTGCAGCCTTTACTGTGTAACATCATAAATGTTTTACTTTTTTTTCCACTGTTTAACGGCTCTGGATACAGTCCTTTTGAGCCAATCATAATTTAAAGTTCACAAGATTATATTTGTTTTATTTCCTCACACTATGCATTGAAAAACGTAGTATGACACACGGGCGTAAGAGCAATAAATTACTCGGTTACGTTTAAAACTCGTAATTTATTCCTTTTCGCCCTTGTAGCATAAACTTCTATTATTATATAATAAAAAAACAAGTAATTTTTTTAAATTTGCTTTCACGAATGATCATTAAAAAAAAACTTGAATAAATCGACAACGAACTACGCAAAGAATTTCTTCCCGAAAGATCCTTTAATTCAGTTCCAATATTCGGCTTATTTGAAGATTTCTGGAGCAAAATTGAGAAGTTAATAACATCCTACTCTAAACGAGGGTGAATATCTGAACTATGTTAAGGAATTCTTTCGTTCTTGGGTCTAGTGGTGCGTTGTATTGGGGGTAGTGCAAATACCTTGTCGTAAGTTGATAATATTATGATTATAAGATTGATCAATAAAATTATTGGCATAGACATTAAGAAAGTGAGAGCGGGGAGCGGTAGTACCTCAGTCCTGCTCTAACGCTTTTGTTTTTCAACTGTCTATCCTGCTCTAATCAGATGCCGCGCACGCAAAACTTCAGTTATTTTGAAATTGCGGCCACATTAGGACATTAACTATAATTTCTTTATAAATTCTTTAAGGGGCTCCACAATGCTAAAATTCAGTCCTGCTCTAACGCTTCTGTTTTTTAACAGTCTATCCTGTTCTAATCAGAGGCCGCACACACCAAACTTCAGTTATTTTGAAATCGCGGCCACATTAACTATAAATTCTATAAGCTATAAAGATGGCTTGTGCTAGTAAGCATCTGTGTGTGTTGGTTTCGTTTCAATCGGTTTTGAATTAAGGAAACTGAATAGCTTTCTTCCTGAAATTCATGCTTTTTTAAAAGTATAATAATTAAAAGAAGATTGAAAGTATGTTTACTTATAAAGTGTAATTAATAATTGTCTTGAGTCAAAAAACACGCCATATTTTTTTTAAATTTTTACCAGCTACATTAACGGAACTGAATCCAATGCAAAACTGATGTTTAGCATAGTGGAGCCCTTTAAGAGGCGTCGTTAGGCGCAAACCTCCATACAAACGCTATCACCACATTGTTCGATGTCTATGGAGTGTTATTATAATATTTTAGGCTGAGTCCATTAAGGCGATATGTAAAAGTTTTAGCGTCCCTTTTACTCCATATGCGAAAAGATCCTCAGTGCGAGAGGGACGGATTCGAGGAAAAGTAGCAAAAAGTCGGTTTTTTATTAATATAAAATATTAAACTAAAGTAAAATTATATACTAAAGTTGCTATCAAAATTTCGTTTAACCAGGTCTTAGATACTATTACAATCCATCTAATAAAATATAATTGCAGGCCATATGTCATTCCAAATTGTGAAACCAGGGGAATTGGTGTCGAAAAATACCTCTGTTCAATAAATATTTCTATCGAGCCGAATTTCTCCAATCGCGTTTCTGTTCTAACAAATCCCTAGAAAAAGAATCCAAAAATAATATACAATTTTATCAAAATAATACATTTTTTACTGAAGTAGATATGCACGTTCTAAAAGTGTCGATTTTTTTCCGTAGCGCCTTAACAAATCCCGGAAATACGTAAATCAAAAACTGCTGGACGTACTCCGAGTCCATGCTTTGTTTACTCACATGGTGCGCGTGTATAGCGTCATGGTGGTCTCTGTGGTGCCGCAGGTGGGAGTGGGGCTCGTGGTGCGTGTGGTGACGCGGCAGCAGCTGCTGGGGAGCGTAGTGCTGGGCGTACTCCGCGCCACCGCCACCTCCACCGCCGTACTCCATGCCATGGCTCTGGGGAACGAGAGGTTATGGTAAACATTGCAGTGAACAAAAACACCATGAAACCCATATACTAGTATCATCGTACATATCCATCAGCCTAGTTGGTCAACTGCTGGACATAAGCCTTTCCAGGACTTTGCCACTGCCGGCTGTCATCCTGGAAGAATTGCCTATACTCACACACGCTGGGCAGGCGGGTTGGTGAGCGCGGTGCCGGAACCCTCGCACCAGTGACGCCGCTGCCCGTCACCAGTCTGTTCCATATAAGGCCCGGCTATTAGGGATAAATATACCGCCATCCATCGGTCCCAGGCATGGTGGGCCTCCTGGTTTTTTGCCTGTGAGCTGTCCTCTTACTCTCCCCCGAATAACTTCGAGGGGGTCTTCGAGGGGTTCATCGTACATAAGTTTCATAATTTGTTTTTAATGCCAAATTCATACTGTAGACTCGGTAAGCGGTCAGGATTAAGGTTCAATGACCATTTTTGTTAAGAACGCAAAATAAAATTTAAACTTCCTATACTACCTACTACTTGAGTTATTCGTAAATTAGTAAAGGGGCATATTTTTTTTGTATTTTACAAATATTGTCATGGAATCTTGGTCATGGCCACTTACCGAATCTCCAGTACGAATTTAGCTACATAAACAAAAGTCACCTTATATAAGGTGATATTAATTTATGCAGCTAAATTCATACTGGACCCTTGGTAAGTTATCAGTACCACAGAACGATAACACTTTTTGCTAATTCCGCAAAATAAATTGTTAACCTTCCATAGTAATTGAGCCGGGGCTGTGCTAGCGTTTGTATGGTAATTTACGAATTCAGCAAAAAAGGTCATCGAACCTTCATACTAAGCACTAATCGAATTTTCAGTATAAATTTGGCTGTATAATTATGAAAAAAATATAATTTTAGCTATATCAGCCTTTTATTTATAGTTTTAAGCATTAGATAATAATAAAAAAATAAACTTTATATTTTTCGATATATTTCGTTCGACCTCATCAATGAGGCCGCGGCCGCCATCAGTCGAGTGATTGCCAGGTAAAAAAAAAAAAATATACATATATATGAAAAAAAGTTGATAGATTCTATGTAAGGAAATAACTATAAAAAAAAGATGTAAAATATATATTTTTTTATTAGTTCCTAACATAGAATCTATCAACTTTTTTTCATATGTATATATATATATATATATATATATATATATATATATATTTAGTTTTTACGTGTCAATCACTCGACTGATGACGGTCTCACTGATGAGGTCGAAATATATCGAAAAATATAGAGTTTATTTTTTATTATTATCTTATGCTTATAACTATAAATAAAAGGCTGTATAAATTAATGACACCATGCATAATAAACGCTATGAATCATATTATTGACAGCACAACTGCCTATTTGGCTGCTTGAGCTTCACAAAAACTTATCGAAGCTTCGGTATGTAAAAAAGTCCATGATGACTTCACATAGTTCGTGTCAAATAACGTGTCTTCTCAAACAGATAACATTGACGATGTACCAAGAGATAATTCGCTTAGATTAAATTATGCTAAGGTGTGTTAATGGTGTATGAAAGGTGGTAGAGCTGATGCCGGGCTCGACTGTAGAGGTACCACCATCTTACTTGGAGACCCCCTCGAAGTAATTCGGGGGAGAGTAAGAGGACAGCCCACAGGCAAAAAACCAGGAGGCCCACCATGCCTGGGACCGATGGATGTCGGTATACCCATCCCTAATAGCCAGGCCTTATACGGAACAGACTGGTGACGGGCAGCGGCGTCACTGATGCGAGGGTTTCGGCACCGCGCTCACCAACATGCCTGCCCAGCGTGTGTGAGTATGGGCAATTCTTCCAGGATGACCGCCGGGAGCGGCAAAGCCTGGAAAGGCTTATGTCCAGCAGTGGACGAACTAGGCTGATAGATGGAAGGTGTGTTAATTCGAAAACCATTTCGAGATTTAGTTTTAATAAGCCGTATTTTAGAACTTTTAATCTAAAAAACCTCATGATGATGAATATATTTACGAAAAAGCTACAACTTCCATTTGCCTTTGTGTGACGTCACTTGAGAAATGGCTGTTTAGAAATGTGTCATTGCTATCAAGATAAATTTGTAATAATTTGCTTCCGACTGATTTGACAGCTGGACGACAGATGAGTAGACAGATAGAGACGGACCAATTTTTTTTATAAGCAATCTGCTTCACAATCGGTATAATTTCTAAAATTCTCAAGTGACGTCATATCAGACAATTCTTCAAACAATCATAAAAATATAGTGGTTAATTTCTCATCCATCAGCCCGTATTCGTCCACTGCTGGACATAGGCCTCCAAAATATTACGCCACTCTTGGCGGTCCTCAGTCATCCTCATCCAGCCGCCACCCGCAACGTCCTTCATAATTAATTTATATACTTATATACCAACATTAATTTATAAATTAATTATTAAACCAAATTAATTTCTAGTTAATTTATATACCAAAATAATGAAAACTATGTCCTAAAAGGACGTAAATTATATGTAAAAAAAAAAAAAATTTGATTTTAAGCCATGGGAATTCGTGGTAAGGAGTTGTTACCTGTTGCTGATGATGCGGGCTGGCGGGGTGAGGTGCGGGCGCGAAGGGCGGCGGGAAGTAGGGCGGCTGAAAGTCGGCGAGCGAGGGCTGCGTGCCGCCCCTGAAGCCGCCGCCGCCCAGACCGAGCCCGCCGCCGCCGAGGCGCTCCTGCGACAACAGAGGACAAAGGTTAGGATCAAAATCATTTTTTTATAGCATATGTAACAGTTTTAGTTGTCGAATTCTCCTTTTAAGTTTTCACCTGCAGTAGGACAAATTCGCTCTTTCATCCATAGTTGCGACAGAATTATAAATAAATGTTTAAACAAAGCAAGACTTTAAAATGTAATTTAAAATACGTATGGTGTCAAAAGGTGGTAAAGCTGATACCAGGCTCGATTATGGAGGTACCACCATCTTACTTGGAGACCCCCTCGAAGTAATTCGAGAGAGAGTAAGAGGATTTTGAGATTTACAGCTTAAAAAAAAACATGTCATTTTTTAGAGTTGACTTTGCGATTTTTTTCTATCGAGCGAAGTTTTGTAATGAAATCACGTTTTTAGATCTGTTTGTTTTTTGTTTTTTAATATGGTAATAAATTGCTAATAGTGTATAAATAAAATGTGCATTTAGTTTGGTACAGAGCCTTAAGGCCTGGTCCATGGTACACAACAATCCTATTGAGTGATTTTGAACTTAATTATATTGTCAGAAAATCTACATTAGAAAGCTCACTGTCAGCATGCATAATCAGTGAATGCTCAAGGTTTTTCTGGGTATTCGGAAAACGTATTTGGTGTAAGTATTTTTGGTCTTGACAACGGAACATGTTTTCGTGTTATAGCAGAAATGTCAGACATAAAACTCAGGCCGCTTAGACAAAATAGTATATTTCGTGACAAGTAAAAAATGGTGGATGTTCTTACCCGACGAATGAAGCTAGTTTCGACGTGAGCCGAAAGCAAACGTCGATAGCTTACATTCCGAGGATAAGAAAATCCATTTTTACTCGTTGCGAACGATACTTTTTCTACTACCTGATTTATGTATTTAAATATTTAATTTTTCCTTTCAAATTTAATGTATTTTATGACTTTGCATTTGCAAAGCGCGGCGCGGTTTTACCTTTTTTTTTTCAGGCTTCGGCCGGCGGCTTTTATTTGTGGCCAATATCATTTTGCGAAAAAAGAGTGTCAGACGCGATATAAATCGATTATGTCGTGAATTGGAGCGCAGAGAATTTTGATTGTAAAGACAAACTAAGGACGTCAAAAAGAACCTAAATTAGCATGAAATGAAGAAAAACGTCAAAAAGAACCTAATCTTTCCGCAACGGGGCCCGGAAAGTTCGATTTTCAAAACTAATTTCGAGTATTAAATGGAAAATTTCCTTAAAGGTGGTAGAAAAAACGTATTTATAACTTAAAAATCTGTCTAGTGAAATGTGTCCAGTAGGTAACTGTCTTGACAACGGAAAGATAAAGCTCTGAAAATATGTCATTATAGATAGGGTCAGTAGTTGATTCAGCATATTTCAGCAAAAACCCTTGGAATACCAAAAGCAAGGCCTTAACATCCATAAACGAATACTTAACATTATTATTAGACATGTATGTGTCTAAATTGACGTTTAATTTGTAACTTAACACAATGGTTCATTATTCTGTAAACTGCCTCACGATGAGGAATTTGGACGTTGATTCGATAATTACATTGTAATAAGTTCGTAACAGGTTAATTAGTCATTTTTGATTACAGATAGGAGAAAGCACGTGCTCCATGTACCATCGGTAACTGGGATTGTAATTAACTGACCATCAAAAAATACAAAAATAAGCATCAAAGTTACTAAGTTGGCAATAAAAATAATATGTTGAAACCTAAATATTATTACAAATATATTACAAACTAGAAAATAATGCACCCTAATATTTAGAGTATTCATAGCGATGGATTTCGCAAAATAAACATAATGTTGAAACCTAACCTAACCTAACCTAGTTGATGCCAACTTAGTAATTTAGATGCTTATTTAGTATTTTTAGGTGGTCAACCTTTTGTTATCCGTTAAAATATACAAATACACGGCAATTATGTAACAAAATAAATCTCAATTCTATGAATGAGTACAGTGGAGACCACATAAAGCTATACACTTGCAGTACGACATTAGCCCCTACAGAGAATAATATAAGATAGGTACAAAGTCCAATGTCTTGATGCGGTCTCCACTGTACCTATGTAAGGTAGCATTTATTTATACAGCTAATTCGTACTAAATTCGGCCTCCCATAAAGGCTTGTTGGTAGGTGGTAGAGGTAGAGCTAGATGGTAGAGCTGATGCCGGGCTCGACTGTGGAGGTACCACCATCTTACTTGGAGACCCCCTCGAAGTAATTCGGGGGAGAGAAAGAGGACAGCTCACAGGCAAAAAACCAGGAGGCCCACCATGCCTGGGACCGATGGATGGCAGTATATCCATCCCTAATAGCCAAGCCTTATATGGAACAGACTGGTGACGGGCAGCGGCGTCAACCCGCCTGCCCAGCGTGTGTGAGTATGGGCAATTCTTCCAAGATGACCGCCGGGAGTGGCAAAGTCCTGGGATGGCTTATGTCCAGCAGTGGACGAACTAGGCTGATGGATGGATGGTGATAATGCGAAAGGCTTGTTTGTAGGCAACACGAATTTTTTTTTTATTAATTTCAGAAGAAGAGTCATTAACTCTTAAGTTTTATAGCGAGCAGAATTTCGGCAGACTAATGAGCATGTGGTAAGACAAGCACACGTATCTATTAAAACTAAAATTGCCGAATAATACCTACTTTAGTATTAACATCATAAATAATAGTGATGATTGCATTATAGTAGACACGCGAACTTTGAATTAGATTAAATTAAATAATAATACATTTTGATTATTGTATAAATATATCACTACTAAAAGTGTTACGTGCGTACATAACTTTGGCTTTGGTTATTTGTTTTGTAATCTCAATCAATCACCGCCATGTTGATTTGTTTATGATATAGAAGGACATGTTGCGAAAATCTGTGGAAAGGTATCCAAACAGAAGAAAAAAAACTGTCTAGTTCATATATATGAATTCGTCACCAATCTCATGAACGAATGTTGCGGTCATCTGAAAACCTTCAGTTAAAGACACCACCACACTCTTCGACTTTTTACGGTAAAGGGAGCTGTTTGTTTGTGGAATGTTTTTCCTTTCTATGTAAAAACTGCTCCTTCATTGGTTATTTTCAGAAGACGACTCTAACAATATTTTTCCTTTTATGTAAGTGAGAAAAAGTAAGTATGTTGTGAGAAAAAGTAGGGTTAAGTAGTAAACGAGTATTCATCTACTCGTATTTCACATTGGGAGCCGATTTCATTTTGGGAGCCGAGCGAAGCAGAGCGGGGTGGTGCGAGGCAACCCTCAGTAGGTCAAGAATTACGATATGTCTAGGCAAATTGTAAAATGCCGAATTCTATGATATGACGACGACATATCGATGGTGGCACTGTGCAACAATTTATACTACTACCTTCACATGTTAAGAATGTGGAGCAATTACCGCCAGCTTTAGTAATCATTTTATGATGACAGACTCTAAACCAATTACTTTCTAACCACTTTTTAAGGTTAAAAAAAACTGAAACCTTTGTTACTTTAAAAGCGTCATCGTCACCTGGGAATATTTTTTTTAAATTCTTTTACGGCTCTGGATGCAAGTCCTTTTGAGCCAATCGTTTTTATTATTTACACTTTGTGAGCACTTTATATGCACATCGTTTTATCACTTATACAGTAATATTCACATTCAATTTATAGTTTATCCAGTGTGTTTTTAATATATTAAGGTGTTGTCAGCATTGAAATCGGGAAAAAAGTTTTTGAAGTGAAAACTTTTTTTGGCGCGTTCAGCGATATTTGGCAGGGGAAAATCTTATGGATTCGCCTCATCTACATGGCAATTTTAACATTTCATAGTTTTAAATTTTAACTTCTGCTGGCAGCATCCATGACTGCCTATGTTTTTGGAGTTCCGTAGTACCTAAAAGGTACAAAAGAAACCTTTATGGTGAGACTCCGTTGTCCGTCCGTCCGTATGTCACATAGCGTTATAACTTTAGCACCGTTAAAGATAAATATTCGAAATTTGGCACAAAAATAGCAATAATTTGCTCACACAACACGGTGAGAAAAAAATTTCTATGAATTTGAAATTTTTCAAAATATTACCAATACAAAATAGAGAAAAAAAAAAACTAAAAATACAATATATGTATCAAATTGTAGATATTAAAAAGCTGATTGTAAAAATATATATGTAAACTATATTTACTGCCATTGATTTCGAGAAATCTTTGAAAATCCACAAAAAAATGTATGTCTCCGCCGTTATCTCCGAAACTGATGGACCGAGAAATATGAAAAAAATTAGTTGATTGTAAAATATATAGTTTGGCTGTATGGGGTTATAAGGGGGGGTTATCTCTAAAACTGGTAGACCGAAAAATATCAAAAAATTCATGGTAATATGTTCCTACGTATAGATAAAAATATAGCGGTTGTGAAATTCACGAAAACAAAATGGCAAAATTAAATTTTTCATCCACGATACGGAACCCTAGGTACGCGAGTCTGACTTGCACTGGACCGGTTTTTTTTTAATCGTTGTATCTAAAAATGGTGGCATAGTTAAAGAAAAACAATTTTTTCATCACCTTGTGCATGTGCAGCTATTGTTGGAACCAAAAAAACAATTAAACATACCTCTGTAAATTTATTTAAAAAAATCAAGTATACCTCTTAATTCACGTTTTAAAACAGCACTATAATTGAAATTAAAAATATATTCATGAAATTAGAAGAATGATTGACCATTTCGATCGGTTTATAAAAATACGGGATGTTTTTTTACACATTTGTCCGGTTCGATTCCCGGTTTAGAGAGGTGATTTTTCAAAATTCTTTTAATGCAGTTTTTCCTTACTTTTAAGATAAAAAAGACTTCTTTAAGTAAAATTTGCTATCTTCAATATTTAGGGTACTTTCCTTCCAATGCTTGGTTTGGTTCAGTCTGTATTTCATATCATATCATTTATTTATTGCCAAGCCAAAAGTATTAAAGATGTTAAATGAAGGAAAAGTACAAGTGACGCCCTCTATGGGTGCAGCAAAAACAAGAGCTTCCTAGCTTCCCACCGTGCTTTAGTAACGTTACTTTGAATATTCACGTACACAAACATGCGAATTTTCAAAGATAAAATCTATACGAAGACGGAACCCATCTATAGGAATATTTTTTTAATATTTTATTGTTAATTCTAATTTTATGCGTCATTGCTTCGGGTGTAATTTAAAGAGTATAATCTTATTGACAAATTGTACGCCCGTAGTGTTAATTTGTACATTGATTAAAATATTAGGTCTTTACATATGAAATTGCCGTTTTCTATAGAGAATTTCAAGGAAACTCAGTTTTCGGTACTAACATTTTTGCATTTTTTCTTAGAAATGACAAATCCAATTCATGTATTTTTTTTTGTGAATGAATGAAACAACATTAAGCTAACAGCGACATTAATGTAATTTTTGAAAAGTGTCAGTTGTAGAAAATTATAACGAATCTTATCATGGAAATGGATGGCATTTAGGGCGAACTGTTTTTGAAGATTTAATTTTTATAATAAAACTGTAAATAAAAACAAAATTTAATACGTAGATATAAAACCTTAAAATCAACAAAAAATTAATCATTGAAATAGCTATTGCATTACAGGAATTGTGAACTCATGAATTAGTAAGAAAATTTCAGCAATTTCACATGTAAGGACCTATTATTAATGGTATGAACCATTGCAAGAATAATTTTCCGCAACCTTAGAAGACTTTTTACATACAAAACTACATTCCGTTTTATTTAGTTTTGAAGCATAGAGGAACTAACCCTCAAAAAGGCGCAATTACTCATGGTTTGTTCAAAATAAATTCTGCCAACTTTTGACGCGCTTTAACACGACACCTGACGCTAGAACATCAACAACACCAGGTTTTCAAGGGTTCATTGGAAGAAACTAGGTCTCTCCTCATATTGAAGAAAATATATTTGATTTATCGATCCTTTATATAGAGATTCCACATACAAACAATGTTTTAAGATTTATACTTTTGTCAAAAAAAAACGTTTTTCACCCTCTTTTTTTTTGTTTTTTAAACGTTCGTTTCAAAGACGCGGTTAAGAGATCAACTTGATTTTTTTTATAAAATAGGAAGTAGAAATATGAAGGGATGTTACCTAAATCCAATATTTTTTCCCTACAAAATATTTCTGTATTAGCTAAAAACACACCAATTGGTTGTTTCGCTGCGTAATCACTATGCAATATCGCCTCTATGAAAAGCAGATAAGGTCTTTGCTATTAGCCTTATTGTGCTGGACAGGTAATAAAAAAAGTTGCTAGGGTATGCCATCCTCTTAACATGCTCTGATTGGCTACACGAACACCACGCGGTAATAGGAAATCAGATGCATATAGTCAAGTCTATGCAAAAACACCAATTAGTAGCGGAATCGGAAGGACCAGTATTACTCTCTCGGGGTTAGTTGTTCGATATTTTCAAGCAAGTTTTCTTTTATATACCGATTTACCTATTGATAGATGTATATACTGGACTGAATGTGGTATCGCAATCACAATTCGTTCCAAATTCATCTGTCGAGTGATTAATTACACGTTTCGGCTACCGAACCCACGTACCTATTCGTGACTCCGGCTTGATAATTACTTTCCGAACTATTTTGTTGTAGGTAAGAACGGCTGTAACTGGTTGCGCTAGTTGATGAACAAACTGGCTGGCGGTCAAGAACACAAAAAACTTTTTTTTTAAATCGTTGGAGGGTTTGGTCACGATGTGATCATGTCACCCTAAAAATGTCACTCTTCATTCTAAGACGTCATAATTTTTAGTTTTTACCTTTGAATGTTACTGTAAAAGCCCACCCGAATAATGGTAAACCCTCGGAATTTCCGGTAAAACCCAAGATTTACCAAGTGATGATGGTAAAAGTCCGATTCTCCCTTTAATAATCGTTATTAACATGTTAATCTGCATAGATATCTAGTGAATTTAATACTCTCAAGTCCCATTTTTCAAATAAATATAATGAAAACAACGTCTTTTTGATAGGACAAGTAAAATGTCATATAATATAGCAGTAGGACTACGAGGCAGCCTAGTTTCTCATTGTCCTACCAGTAGGACAAAATAGTAAGATAACGAGGAATCACCCGTCTATTTGTCCAGGGAAAAAACAACGGTTTTCTTATACATATAATATATATCGTCACGACATGAATCCCTGAGGGGGTGTTAGATGTGTTCCAAGTGTGGACCGTGAAATGCAAGGCACAGTCCACACACGGTACACCCGAGTTTCACTGACGATTATTACGCCACAACGCGATGAGGGTAGTTCTATCGCTGTACTTCGGGCAAAAATACACGCCTTTCAGGGCCATGCAGGTTTCTTTACCTGCACTGTTTAGCAAAAGTTGGTAAGTAAGAACAAATACTATGCAACTCAATGGTGCATGCCCGACCGGGGTCGAACGTGGATCTCAAGATTGAGAGGCCAGCGTTATACCCCTGAGCTACCTCCGCTATACTATATACTATAATTATATACTGTAACCACATATACTTAGTCTAAAATTCGTTGCTATGTCGATCAAAAAGATAAACGAGTCGAAGTTTAAAACATGTAAAACGAATTGTGCAGCTTTTTAAGTTTAATAAAAGCTATTTAGTCATAATAGTTTGTCAAAGACAAAGACCTAGTAAATGTATGTCTCTTATCTTTTGAAAGTTCTGTTATTTATTCAATTAAACTCAAGGCATGTGGTTAAGCATGTTATGAACGTATGTAATATAAATTACATCACTTGTCGCATGTCTTGAGTCTTGACACATATTTCGGCCGCCATTATTTTTATATATCTGCCTATCTAATGTAATAAATATACAACGCGTAACAGAAAGGTGTAACCATATTTGAACAGCTTATTCAGTCAATGGTATAGAACAACTTTTACCAAGGAACAAACCCTGTACCTCGAAAAAAAAACATAGAAAAATGTAATGCCGCTCGGCTGCAATGTATGGAAGGGCAGATTTTTTTTTGAGATTTCTGGGTTGGCTCCATAGTAAAAGTTGTTCTATACCATTGACTGAATAAGCTCTTCAAATATGGTTACACCTTTCTGTTACACGTTGTATACGTTTTTTTGTTAGCAGCAGTGTCTCTTTTTGTTTATTAAAAAGACTTTTTTTTTTCACATGGTGCTTAAAAGAGTGAGACGTCATGTTTTCTATGAAACAGTTGATTTTTTTTTTTCAAGATACAGGTTTTGTTCCATAGTAAAAGTTGTTCTACACCATTGACTGAATAAGCTCTTCAAATATGGTTACACCTTTCTGTTACACCTTGTATAATAATAAATCTTATATCTGTCTGATTAGATTAGCTACTGTTACGAGAAGTATTATATGCTGAGGTCAGAAGGTGAGGAGGGAGAGGGACGGAGCTAGTTAAACAAATACAAAAACATTAATTTCTCAAAAATACAATCGAAGAGTACGTGAAGGTAGATACAAAAATATTCACACTACGAACACAGTTTATTGTACAGTACTACGACATTCTAGTAGAAACGATCTATAATATTCATACTTTTGAGCATTTGGTAACAACAAGAGATTTAGCAACGGACTACGCACTAAGTCAGACTTGTTCTGCTCGAGTCTTATCTTATCTAGTCTCATCATAACGAAATAGATAACAACAGCTAAGACTCACTATGATTTATGCGAAATTAACTCGACGTTTCGGTCAACTTATATATATATATATATATACAAGGTGACTTTTTGATCATCGTCCAAATTCATACTGGTGGCTTGGTAAGTGATCAGTATCATGGATCAATAACAATTTTGGTGAAATTCGTAAAATGAAATTTTGACTCCCCATAGTGATTCACTCGGGACTGGAACTGAATTTATATACAGTGTTTTCAATTCAAAACACCTGTACAAATAATAATTTTCAATGCAAGTGCCCGTAAAGGCCCACTTTTTATGCATCAAAACCGAACAGAAAGTCGATTATTTTGCCCTAAGGCTTTATTATTATTATTTTTTAATTTATTTACAATGGTTGGCTAACCTGCAACCTTTCCTGTGTACCATACATTTTATACTTTTTTTTTTCCACTGTTTAACGGCTCTGGATACAGTCCTTTTGAGCCAATCATAATGTAAAGTTCACAAGATTATAATATTTGTTTTATTTTCTCACACTATGCATTGAAAAACGTAGTATCGAGCAATCAATTACTCAGTTATCCTCGTAATTTATTCCTTTTCGCTCTTGTAGCTCGCTCTTCTACTATTAAAACATTTTTTCGGCCTCTTATTATTTTAAATAGAATATAATATACAAGGTGACTTTTTAATCATCATCTAAATTCATACTGGAGGCTTGATAAGTGATCAGTATCTTGGATCAATAACAATTTTTGTGAAATTCCTAAAATAAATATCGGCTTCCCATAGAAATTCACTTCCAGTCCCGAGTGAGTCACTATGGGGAGTCAAAATTTCATTTTCCGAATTTCACCAAAATTGTTATTGATCCATCCATATTTAAAAAAAAATTAGACTTAAATCTAATTTAGTAATTAATTAATTTATTTTAATATTTTTTTTAATTAACTCTAATAAAATATTTTTCATATTTTCTTTATTTTTTAGAACACTAATTTCTATTTCTTATTAATTTATTTATTTTAATAATAAATAATTTTAATTTCAGCAAATTATGAATTTGATTTAAAAAAAAATATTGCTCTTTCTACTATCATACTAGTATCATGATACTAATCACTTACCAAGCCAACAGTATGAATTTGGACGATGATCAAAAAGTCACCTTGTATAAACAAAAAAGTATAAACTAGGTTCGAGATATATTTCGACCAACTTGTGGTCATCGTAAGTTAGATGGTAGGCCTCAAAACGAAAAGACAATCCGCATCGAGAACTGTCAATCCGAGCTCCAATCCCAGGTACAGTTACGAATCCGAATGCCACTCATCAATCATACAGGAATGCCTATTACGTTATATCTCTATCAAAACACAAAGCAATATTATATTATGTCTATCTATCCATTGATTGATAGAATAGGCTCTATGTCTCATTAACGAAACGCTTCAGAGACGCCGCAAATCGTTACAACAAAAAAACGATTTTAATGAAGAAAGCAATCGAAAAACTAAAACAATTTATGACAGATGAAGTTTAAATTAAGGAGCGAATTTTTAATTAAATCTCTTTTTTTATAACCGTTACGAATATATTTTATATTGTGACAGTTTGAATCAGATTTCCTTGTTCTTGTTGATTTAGTTGCGAAATATGTTGATTATTGAGCATTTTATTATGAGCTTAGCAAATTTATATACAAAAACCGGCGAGTCGGACTCGCGGACTTCCGTACCATCATCTATAAAAACGGCAAAAAAAAACATGTTTGTTGTATTTGAGCCCCCTTAACTATTTATTTAATTCTGTTTTTTAGTATTTGTTGTTATAGCGGCAACAGAAATACATCATCTGTGAAAATTTCAATGATCATGAGATACAGCCTGGTGACAGACGGACAGACAGACGGACAGCGGAGTCTTAGTAATAGGGTCCCGTTGGTTACCCTTTGAGTACGGAACCGTAAAAATGAAACTTGCATGTTTTTAATGAAGCTCGCCTGTGTTTTTTATTTCAAACTTGCCAATTTACACTTAATTTACTTAATTTACACTTGTGGAGTCCGTATTTTTTAAGGGGCTCCACAATGGTAAAATCCAGTCCTGTTCTAACGCTTTTGTATTTTAACTGTCTAGCCTGTTCTAATCAGAGGCCGCACACGCAAAACTTCAGTTATTTTGAAATCGCGACTACATTAGGACATTAACTATAAATTCTATATGTAATAAAAATGATTTTTTCTAGTAAATAACTGCGTGTGTTGGTTTCGTTTTAATCAGTTTTGAAATATGGAAACTGAATCGCTTTTTTCGTGAAATTCGTGCTTTTTTGAAAGTATTATAATTAAAAGATGATTGAAAGTATGTTTATTTATAAAGTGTAATTAAAATTAATTTGTCTGTAGTCAAAAAACAAACCATATTTTTTTCAAATTTTTACCCTCTACATTGACGGAACTGAATCCAATGCCAAACTGATGTTTAGCATTGTAGAGCCCCTTAACAACTACATCATTATTGGTGCTATAGTTATAGTTATTACAATGCATACGAACTAGAAATCAATCAAAAACAGATTTCAAAGCACAAATATTTTTAAAAATTTCCTCGAGCCAGGATTCGAATTTTCGACCTCCTGCTTACATGACAGGCGCGCTACCAACTGCGCTATAGAGGTTCTTATCTGGATCGACGCATTTTTCTACCAGACTGTAATGCACATACTGAACTCTGCCGAGGGCGTTATGTCATACGTATGTATACATAAAATATTGTCAGAGCACAGGGTATATATAATACGTCGTCGTATGATAGCGAAGACCGCTTTTTCGTGAAAAACCGAATTATGGCGTAAACACGAGTTCCTTTACGCGATCATACGTCATTATTTTCTCCGCTCCGGTTCGCTCGTCGTCGCAAGTATTTCTGGCTTTTTGCTGAAAGACTTTCGTAATAAATTGTTTTAATCTCGTGTTTTGTGAAATATCTGCTTTTTAATATATCGCGTAATGGGTCAGCTTTTATATTAGGTCATAATCTGGGGGCACGACAGTGCCCCCGCCAAGATGAGCCAAAAGAAGCGGGGCACTACGTACCTTTTCTCGAAGTGTTCCGTCATATTTTCGAACCCTCATAGCTTCGGTTTGATCAAAAAGTATGGCTTGGCCGTTTCGTGGCCGCCGAACAGACACTCCCATGTAATATGTCATGCAATAATTTCATGAATCGGCCAAGCCATACTTTTTAAGCAAGATGTAAGGTTTGTAGAGTTAGGGTTTGTGGAGTTAGGCCTTGTAGAGTTAAGGACTTGGCTTTACATGAGATCTGATAAGTTTTTAACAGTGAAAGCGTTATGAGCTTATGAGTCTTGGCAACCTAATTTACATGAAATGTTTTTGATGGGATATATACTAACTCACACATGCAAACTTTCGCATTTATAATATTAGTGGGATGGGATTGAAATAACGTAAATATAAAAAAATAACCATTTACCTGCACCTCTATCACGCTGGATAGGTCCACGTACGCCAGCGCAGGTATTTAATCACTTTTTATTTAAAAAAATCACCACTTAGATTTCCTTTCCATATTACACTTTCTTTGTTTCCTACATTTTAACTATACTCAACTTTCGCTATAGCAAAAATAAAAAAAAACAATTAGGAATGTGCACTAATTTGGTATTGGTTCAAAACACATAATTAGGATAAATACGAAAATACTATAAAAAAATTAAAATAGAGTTACAACAGCTGTATATTAACCGTTTTAAAAGTTTTAAAACCGCTACAAGGCGCGGTGAAAGCTCACAAAAACAATATGTAAATGTTGCGCGAGTCTGTCTGTACATCGACTGGGCTGCCGTATAAGGCGGGCGATTCCGGGTACTGACCACTAGTAGTGATTACTTTTTAAATTACTTGTCGATGACCCATGGAAACGGACTACTGGATTTTTTAGAGGCTATAGTGATGGGTTTTAGTTATCGATAACTTTGAAGTAACACGTTATAATCGATAAACCGAAATAAGACTAAAATATGAATAGGATAATATACTGAAAATAGAAATATTGTTTGTATTCTGCGTATTTCTTTGATAAATAATATGATTTTATATTGGAAGAATCTAGAAATTTTACGCGAAGTAAAATTTTTAGTTTAGTAAATTTTCACGACAAGTGCTTCAATACCAAATATAGTGATATACCGGATCTAAATTTGCTGGTATCTTTTAATAAAACCACGTAATTAAATGTTTAATGACACCTCTGTCCAAAAAAAAACGCATATGTTTTCATTTAAAGATATATAATACTGCATAAAAAGACTATACTGCATAAAAGAATACATATATTCATATTCATTTATTCAGTAGATTACATCGTCAATGTACAATAGATACGAGTACATCAAGGTATCAGGTATGTACATATTTTGAAGTAAGTACAATTTAAATTATCTACAATCTACAAAGATATATAATAATGCAGTATATTTACAGCCGGTACATTCATCGATATCGACTCTAAAGACACATCACTAAGCTAAAACATCGTATAATTTCGATTTGGTACGGTGAATTAAAGCGTTTATTGTCAGTAGAAAAAGTAGCAACACGCTCCAAACTGCTAAATTGCTAGTCCCGAAACAGTTATTTATTAACGATAACTAATTGTATCGTAATAAATTCGAATCTAAATGCAAATTGGACCAGGGGGCTATTCCGGAGAAACAGTCGAAGCGAGATTTCTAAAACTCGAGCAAAACTGGTTTTTACGGTCGAGAAGGTTAAGTCGACAGACTGAGAATTACCCTCCAGGTTTGAGAATCATTGCGAAACATTAATAGATTTACCGATAATTCGAATATGATCTACAATTAGAGCAGTTGATGTTGTAACGTAACTGGCTAGTTGTAAATACTTGTAAGTAACGTTTGTAATAAAATTAATTAGAATAACGGCCCCCGAATTACTTTAATTGTAACTTTTTTTGTAAAAAGTTTTTTTTAAATAATAAAATGCTAAAATAGTGGTGCGTCGTACGGAAAACTCTTTGACTCAAAAAACTCTAGCTCGAAAAACAAGAAAAGAAAAAAAAAACGAATAATAACATAAACTTCTAAACGACGCTACGGTAGCAATTTTTCAATTAAAATTTTATATACGGCCCTAACATAAGAAGTGAAAATACTCTACAGAAAATTAATTATATTACTCAAAAATAAAAAAAATTTGGTATAGCGATTTTTTTAGTTTTCAGAACATAATCAGCTCAATTCCTTTGGGAAACTTAAAAAAAGTTCGCGCTGCAAAATATTATTTTCGCGTAAACTTTTCATCGACCCTCAATCACCTGTTTTGTTTCACTTTGAATTTTAAGACCTTACATCATAATCCATAAACAATTAGTAGCGCATAGAGTAAAAAAAAAAGTAATTTTTGGACCGTGTAACGTGAGTAAACGTAAGGTCTCGTACGCCGCGCGCGCGCGTCCGAGATCGACTGCCGGAGGGCGGCGCGATCCGCCCTGAGGGTTTAGTTCACAACTCGAACTGGGGGCGACGACGACTTCTGATCGACGTTTTTCAGTTATAATGCTACATCTGTATGCATTCTTAATGACATCTTTGGTCTGAACATTTTCCGTTTTTTTTTTTCATACTTTAACGGCTCTAGATCCTCGTACTTTTGAGCTCGTAGTATTTGTTCTTATATTTCTTTTTTCTCTTTCCCTTTTACATAAATTTTATCAAAGTTTATTAACAGCTCGTTGCTCGTTCAACGAGCTATGGAGCGGGATATCTCCATATCTTGGGATATCTCTGATGTATAAAATCCGAAACGAAGATTACCGCCAGAGATCGAAGATGACCGACATATCCTGCCGAATCAGTAAGTTGAAGTGGCAGTGGACTGGTCATATCTGTCGCCGAGGTGATAACAGTTGGGGCCGTAAGGCATTGGAATGATGGAGACCACGTACAGCAAAGCGTAGCGTAGGCCGCCCTCGTGCCCGCTGTACTGACGATCTGAAGGACGTTGCGGGTGGCGGCTGGATGAGGATGATTGAGGACCGCCAAGAGTGGCGTAGTATTGGGGAGGCCTATGTCCAGCAATGGACGAATACGGGCTGATGGATGGATGGATTATTTACAGTATTAATTATAAATTTGTACAGGGGCGTAAAATATTTTGGATCATCCAAAAGATCTTGTAGGATGTATGCATAGTGTTGCAACGCCCTATTAAGGGTTAATAGAGTTACTTGATTGTATCTCACAAAATAAGCCTTCGACCAACGGACTAAAATTTTAGTTCGTGGCCTTCGACTGCCTCAATATTTTGTTTTGAACTTTCATGAAAATTTACAATTATTGGCCTCTTCTTTTTTTCGCTAATATTTACTGTTCAAAAACCGTTTCGAGGAATAGCTTTTCTTAAGACTGTACATGAGCCTAGAGCATGAACAACGCCAGACTTTCGAGGATTCGTTTGAAGAAATTCAGACTCTCCTTGTATTGAAAAAAATATATTTGATTTATTTATCTTTCATCTAAGGATTCTATTTATAAATAATGTATCAAGATTTATACTTTTGTTGAAAAAAAAAATGTTTCACAACCTCTTTTTTTTGTTTTTCAGACATTCGTTTCAAGAAGGGCTTCTACCTAAATCCAATATTTTTTACTTACAAAATATTTCAGTATTAGCTAAAAACACACAAATTATTAAACCAAAATCTCAAAATGGTATTCGAATTAACACACCTTAACATAATTTAATCTAAGCGAATTTGCAATATTCCGCTAAACAATCTTACCATGCTATTCAAAATGCAGACTCAAGCTAGCAACACACGTCAAATTTTCATTATTACACACTAAAGTTGATCTATTTATTCCAAAAATCAGACAAAAATAGCACACTGAAGTTTAGAAAACAATCGAATTGAAATACACAAACGAGAATTCGTAGTTTCCCATCGCGCATGCCCCACCCCGGGGCGCAAACATTAATTACAGACTTGCCAACTTGTACCCACATTTATTTCAGTACTTTAAGTCTTTATTACTTTGTAATAAAGGCTACGTTTCAACGTCTGAAGTGTACGGATGACTTGGTATAGCGAAGTCCAACGCGATTGGCGATCGCTGAACTATGAACAATTTGACTTATTCACTATGTGAGAAATAATAATTATTGTGTATAAGGAAGAGAACTAGGGTTTTCAAAAAAAAAAATCTAACAAATCTACAATGTACGGGTTCTGGCAAATAAAACATAATTTATGTTTTTAATAAATTATATATAGAGTGACATTAATTTATGCAGCCAAATTCATACTGGAGGCTTGGTAAGTTAACAGTATTACGGATCGAAAACACATTTTGCTAATTTCGTTAAATTAAATGTTCCCCTCCCATATAGGTATAGTATTTGATTCGGGGCTGCTCTTGCGTTTGTATTTCACATTTAATTATTTACTTGCATTATATTTAACATACGAGTGCAATTATTTTCTTATGTCACAAAAAGGGTCCTCGGACCTTGATACTGAGCACTTACCGAGTCATCGGTATGAATTTGGCTTTTTAAATTAATGTCACCTTGTGTAATTGCTTGAAAAACGCGGTTGCTTTTTTTCAAAATTTCTCGTCATCGAATTTATTATTATTAATTTATATTTCCCGGTATACCAAATGTTAATATAATTTTAATAATAGGTCTTTACATATGACATTGCCGTTTTCTATAGAGAATTTGAAGGAAACTCAATTTTCAGTACTAACATTTTTGCATTCTTTTTGGAATGACAAATCCAAATTATATATATTTTTTTTGTGTATCAATGATACAACTTTAAGCTAACAGCAACATTAATTTAATTTTTGGAAAGTTGTAAAAGGTTATTACGAATCTTATCATGGAAATTGATGGCATTTAGGACGAACTGTTATTGAAGATTTAATTTTAGTTATCAAACTGACAATAAAAACAAAATTTAATACGTATATGTAAAACCTTGAAATCAACTTTCAAACAAAAAATAAATAATTGAAATAGCTATTGAATCACAGGAACTATGAACCCATAAATCTGTAAGAAAATTTCGGCAATTTTCATATGAAAAGACCTATTACATCACACCCTTTTTAACTGAATTTAAAAGAGTTTTTAACTCTTTGAGAGACAGACGGACGGAGGTTCATATTTCATAGACGGAATCCTAAAACAAAAGAATTTGTTATGTGTAGATGATCTGTGTGAAACATTTTCTTTAGTTTACAAGAAAAAAAGGTTTTTTTTCGAATCCATTTACTCCACTATAACGTCATCTACGTATTTCATTTTTTGGTAAATGTTTATTGAGTATTTGATTAAGATTCTTACTGAAAGAAAACGCGATTGGATGAAATTTTCTCGATAGAATTTAATTCCGAAAAGACCTTTAAATGGTTTTATTTTTTCCTGTAATTCTCAAATCTTAACTAATTTAATTGTGAAATTGCATTCAAAATGTGGATATTATGTCCAGCTCTTTTCTACCTTCTCGTCACTAGCGAAAAATTTTAATGTCGTTCATATTAATGCGCAGAGTCTTCATGCCCACTACTCTGATCTTCTATCATCTTTTGATAATAACCCAAACATTCATGCTGTACTAGTATCTGAATCTCTTCTCAAACCCTCTCTCCCTTCTACTTTGGTTTCTCTTCCCGGCTTTATACTAGTTCGTAACGACCGTACTGGTGCAGGGGGTGGTGGAGTAGCTATTTATCTACGAAGCCATATACCGCACAATGTTGTTACAAAAAGCTCATCAGAATATTCAGAGTCAGCTGAACACCTTTTCATTGAAATTACACTTAATCATAGAAAAATTCTTTTAGGCGTTTTTTATAGCCCTTCTCTTCGCATCAACTACTTTTCATCTTTAGAAACTCTTTTAGAAGGTCTCTGTCCTTTATATGAACACACCGTCTTATTAGGTGATTTTAACACTTGCCTTTTAAAGCAAGATAGCCGTACATTCAAGCTGCAGTCCCTTATCAATTCCCTAAACTTGAACATTTTGCCGCTTAGTGCTACTCATTTTCAACCTCATTGTACACCATCTCTCCTTGATCTAATTATAACGTCGTCTACTGATCGTGTGGCATCACATGGTCAGTTCACTGCAGCTGGCTTCTCTTACCATCATTTAGTCTATCTTTCGTACAAGGTCCGGCCTCCCAAACATGTAAAGCGCTCTCTTCTGCTTCGTAATTTTGGTGCGATGGACAGGGAGTCTTTGTTAAAAGATGCCTACAATATCAACTGGGCTTTACTTAACGACATTAGTGATCCAAGTGATAAAGTCGAAGTATTCAATAAAATGATAATTGAACTATATGACACCCATGCTCCGCTAAGACCAGTTACGGTAAAACATCCACCTGCTCCATGGCTTACTACAAAAATTAAAAGGCTCCAGACATTGCGAGATCACGCCAGCAGGCAATATCAGAAAAATCCTTCTGATGAAAACTTAAGGCTCTTCAAAGAGTACAGAAACAGATGCAACAGGGTGTGTAGAGATGCTCAAAAGCGCCACATTCACTCAAGCATAGACAAATGCACTAAATCTAATATTTGGAAATTTCTTAAAACTCTTGGTGTAGGCAAATCTTCTGACACTTCCCCAGATTCTCTAGATCTAAATGGTCTTAACACCTTTTTTACTACTCCGCCAGCTTCGGTAGACTTGTCCACCAAAACTACTTCCCTTAATTATCTAAACAGCTTGCCTACTCTTGAGCACGAGCCTTTCTCTTTTAATTCAGTCGCAGCTGAGGATGTTAAAAAGTGTATCCTTTCCATTTCCTCAAAATCGGTTGGCTGCGATGGCATAGGCCTAGAAATGCTAATTCCTATCCTTGACGTGCTGCTACCATCTCTCACACAGATTTTAAATGACTCTTTGGGGAGCAGCACTTTCCCCTCTACTTGGAAACATGCTTACGTTATCCCCTTTCCCAAAATCAGTAACCCTACTGACTTCAAAAACTTTAGACCTATTTCTATACTCCCTCTCCTATCCAAAATCCTTGAAAAAATTGTCCATCGTCAGTTTTCTGAGTTTCTTTCTCGCAACAATCTTCTAAATCCACTTCAGTCTGGTTTTCGTCCAGGTCACAGTACAATAACTGCCCTAGTCAAAGTCACTGATGATATCCGTTTTAATATGGAAAATCAAAATCTCACAATTCTTACACTGCTTGACTTCAGCAATGCATTCAACTCAGTCGACTTTGATCTTCTTCTTGGGGCATTACGCACTCTTAACATTTCTCCAGCTGTTATTTCCTGGTTTGAATCTTATCTTCGCGGTCGCCAACAGTGCGTGAGGGTCAATGAAACTAGTTCAGACTGGTGCCCCTTACAAGCTGGTGTACCGCAAGGTGGCGTCTTATCTCCCTTATTATTTTCAATTTTTATCAACATTCTCTCTAAGCAACTATCTTCTCTCTACCACTTCTATGCTGATGACTTGCAATTGTATACTGGCACGCCTGTGGAATCGCTTAATGAAGCCATTCACGCCATAAACGGCGATCTACTTAAAATATCTAAGTGGGCAAAGGCTTTCGGACTCCTTGTTAATCCTGGAAAGTCACAAGCTATAATAATCGGGAGTTCTAGAATGCTTGCCAAAGTCAATACAGGTGATACAAATAATGTTATATTTGATGAAACCGTCATTCCCTTCACTGATACTGTAAAAAACTTGGGTGTTATATTCGACAAAACACTGTCTTGGGCACCTCATATTGAATCACTTAGTAGAAAGATGTTTGGAACCTTTCACTCACTTAGACGCTTGCAGAACTTTCTGCCCATTCAAACGAAAATTATGTTAGCACAATCCTTCCTTCTTCCAATTCTCGATTATGCTGACTCTTGCTTCCTTGATCTCACTGAAGAGCTTGCTAACAAGCTTGAGCGCCTTCAAAACCTGTGTATACGTTTCATATTTGACCTTCGTAAATATGACCATGTCTCTGAATTTCGCACACAGCTAAAATGGCTCCCCATTCGTTTTCGTAGATATACTCATATCCTCTCTCTTCTCTTCACTGTTCTCAACAATGCTTCCGCACCCAATTATCTACGGGAACGTTTTAGCTTCTTTTCTGATCGAGGCAGATTGCAACGCCCTGTCAACCAGAAAAACCTGTGTATACCTACACATAAAACTGGTTTTTACTCCGACTCTTTTACCGTGCATTCTGCTCGACTATGGAATCGTCTACCTGAATCCGTCCAAACCTGTCGTACTTTAAACACCTTTAGATCTAAACTTAAAGCTCACTACTTAAGTGAGCTTAACTCCTAACTTATCAACTATTTATTCTTGTGCATTCCTTATAAAATTATCCGTGATTTATTATGTATGTGTAAATTTGTGTATTTAGTTATGTATGTCTATTTTTCATATTGTATAATTGTATTGTGTAAGTTTATGTATTCGTTTATCTTAGCGTTAGTAATTAATCATAATGTACTCATGTAGTCTATTTTACATTTACATGCTCCCCTCTATTTGTTATTTTCTCACCTTGTCTTTCACCCAAAGGTTGCCTGGTAGATATTGCTATTAGCAATAAGTGCCGCCTTTGTACAATATAAATGTTTTTAAGTGTCCTGTTTTTATGTATTCTGTAAATGTACATAAGTGTAATAAATAAATAAATAAAATAAAATGTATTTGTAGTCTTCTTGAAAATCTTTTTGACAAAATAGCTTAGTACATTTATAGTAAAAAACCGACTTTTTGCTACTTTTCCACGAATCCGTCCCACTCACACTGAGGGTTTTTTCGCATATGGAGTAGCAGGGACGCTAAAACTTTTACGTATCGCCTTAGAGGCCGTAAAGGCCCACTTTTTATGCATCAAAACCGAACAGAAAGTCGATTATTTTGCCCTAGGGCTTTATTATTATTATTTTCAAAATTATTTACGAGAAGTTGGCTAACCTGCAACCTTTCCTGTGTACCATAAATATTATACTTTTTTTTCCACTGTTTAACGGCTCTGGATACAGTCCTTTTGAGCCAATCATTAACTTGCAAATTTGTAACAATGTAACTTTCAACTTTAATAATTAAATTGTTTTCTTTGATTATATTTATTTTATTCCCTCACACTATGCATCGTAAAACGTAGTATGATTCACGGGTGTAATAGCAATAAATTACTCTGTAATTTATTCTTTTTCGCCCTTGTAGCATAAACTACTATTATATCTCTTTATTTTATCTCTTATATTGCCTATCATCAATGTTGAAAATTCCACTTTTCTTAAAAAACACCCTTTAAACTACCCTCAAAAGATTTCTCAAATGACAATCTCGTTAATTTCCGTCGCTATAGCCACCCCTATATGAGTTTGCCCGGAGGCTGTGTTTTACACATGTATGGATATTGAAGTATGTACTTTTATATAATTTGTGCAAAGGGGTTTTGTTGATTCGATTCAATTGTTTTTTTTAAATAAAAACTACGTCGTATGGACCAAAGTGTCATCCATCCATCAGCCTAGTTCGTCCACTGCTGGACATAAGCCTTTCCAGGTCTTTGTCACTCCCGGCGGTCATCCTGGAAGAATTGCCCATACTCACACACGCTGGGCAGGCGGGTTGGTGAGCGCGGTGCCGGAACTCTCGCACTAGTGACGCCGCGGCCCGTCACTAGTCTGTTCCATATAAGGCCCGGCCATCCATCGGTCCCAATCATGGTGGGCCTCCTGGTTTTTTGCCTGGGTCTCCAAGTAAGATGGTGGTACCTCCACAGTCAAGCCCGGCATCAGCTCTACCACCTAATTACCAAAGTGTACAGTACAAATATCCACATTTTTCGAATTTCATATATGTGATTAGTGGAATTATTTTGAAGCGATTTATAAAAAGCTCAAATAAAAAAATATTAAAAATATTGGACCCCATTTGCAGGCTCCAAAATAGACTCAACCTTTACAAAATGTACCCATGGAAAAAAAAATGGTTTCGGTTTTTTTGCACTGACACTCGTGTTTTAATAACTCCTATTGTGAACCAGTTTTAAAAACTAATATACAATTTGATTTTGATTCACGTAAGTAGGAAGCTAAACAATAAAAACCGGCCAAGTGCGAGTCGGACTCGCGTACGAAGGGTTCCGTACCATTATCTATAAAAAGGCAATAAAAACATGTCTGTTGTATGGGAGCCCTCTTAAATATTTATTTTATTCTGTTTTTTAGTATTTGTTGTTATAGTGGCAACAGAAATACATTGAAATTTTCAACTGTCTAACTATCACTGTTCAAGAGATACAGCCTGGTGACACACGGACAGACAGACGAACAGACAGACGGACAGACAGACTGATGGACAGGCTGACGGACAACGGAGTCTTAGTAATAGGGTCCCGTTGGTTACCCTTTGGGTACGGAACCCTAAAAATTACATTTATGAGATGTAAATGTAGTTTTTTTCTCTAATAGTTTCAGCTAACAAGCTGAAATAATCAATGAATGAAATAAAAAAGTATCGCCAATTTGTTCAAATAAAGAACGTGCGCCTATTGGTCGTATTGCCTCAGGCAAGATGGCGGGGGGCCCACTGTTGCATGGCGTTCGTCCGGAAATGTTATTAAATTTTACTATTAACGTTCGAAATTCAAAATAATTCGCATGCGTCCTTTCATTTTTTGAAGTGGCCTGTATGTGCTAGCTGATTTTGAACAAAAAGGGGTGAAAAGTTTATTTAAGTTGATTATTTCCGACAAAGATATACATATCTCCAGACGTTAGAAACTAAAATGATGATTGAATGAAATGATTTATTCCACAGATAAAAGGAGCTATAAGGGGGCGTGGTGCTTGCCAACGCATGAGGCCAAAAATTGGCCCCATACTAGACCCAATGCCAATATCATTATAGATGTTATGTAGCTACAGACGCTGCCTTTTTTTAGTGTGCGTGAGAAATATGAGTACATATGTGTGCCGTACTTAGAGTTTTAAGGTGTTTATGTCGGTGAAATAAGTGGAAGGAAACGTGGAGACATCTAAACACGGACAAACTAAAATAATAATAAGCAAATCTGTGATTTATTACATTTATCAATTTTTACAATGTAGTAGTTACA
The DNA here is from genome assembly GCA_934047225.1 of Ypsolopha sequella. Classification (NCBI taxonomy): domain Eukaryota; kingdom Metazoa; phylum Arthropoda; class Insecta; order Lepidoptera; family Ypsolophidae; genus Ypsolopha; species Ypsolopha sequella. Next base: position 16,315,805 of record OW204005.1, on the reverse strand, counting down.
TAAATACATAAAACATCTCTATAAACACATAGTGGATCAAACGACGGGATCAAAAAAGCAATTTAAGTTGTGATTATTAATTAAAATTGTTCGAATTTTAATTTAGCTGTCAATGGGCCATTGTACTGTGTGATTCGGAACAGGTCCTTATTTACAGTTCGGATATTACCGAAAATATGGCGCAGATTCTTAGCAGTGTCCGAAATTCTGAAAACGTTAACGTACCGTGTGAAAAGTTTCAGTTATCATTAATTTAATTTGAAACTTATGACTTTTTGCTCGTATATCTAGCAGTTTAGCTCAAAAGTTTTGAATCACCATCGACTAATCTGAAAATTCACACTTTGAAACTCGAAAATTTGGTGTTGGACATTTTTTGCGATTTTCCCGCGAATTTCTAAACTGAAAGAGCAATAGTACATTATTCACCGAGGGAAGAAAGGGAATCGCACTTTCTCCCGAGTGATACATAGTGCTTTACACTACACCTACGAGGAAAATAAAAGACAAATTATGTTTAAAAACACTTGTACGTATCCACATATAGTATATGTACCTATTTTCCATATCCGTGTCAGGTAAAGTTACTCTCAGCTTTCATTAGACAGAAGCTTAGAATTCAGATAAAATAAAAAAAGCAATTCGCGCGTGATTTTAACGTTTTGATTTCTTTTGATAACATCAGTAGGTAACAATTGACATACTAGAGCCTGGTTATAAACTTCTTGGTAGGTAACCTGATTTAATTATATTATGCCAAAAGACAAAAAGTTTTTATGTCCGAGTTCACAAAATGATAATGGCCACTTGCTCATGCTATATTAAAAAAAAAAACAGCACGTCAACTAACAATAGATTTGTGTGAGATTTGCATATACTTTTTCTGCCCGCATATTTGTATGACAGTAATGACGTATTTTCTGCATCGTTTTCAAAAAAGTAAGAATGTACTTTCCGAGCAGGTGTAGTATAAAATAATTTAGTAAATCAAACACACATAACAATAAGTTTGAGTTTCATTCCGATTTGCGTCTCTATCACGTACGAGCGCACACAAATCCCGCTGTTACGCCCGTCAGCCTACACTGCAGATAACGTTTATAAATATTCAAATAAAACCGCAAGTGTGCAAGTAATCAGATCAGTTATTCGGCGATTGGGCAACATGACATGTCCTCCGTACTTGTATGAGACACAACTTGTATGAGAACAACTTTCTATCCGGCCGGACAGCGCCGAAATGTGTGATGCTTCAGGTTTGGGGTTTGGAGCCGCGGTTTCGAATGACGCTTTGGAATGCGGTGCAAGGCAAGAGAGGTCGAAAACCACTCTTTATTACTAATTCTAGCTTAAGTATTTTATGTCTTATAAATATACTTAACTTACTTTGCTAAGAAAACTAGTATTCTCTAAAAATGCTCAAGTTAAACATAGTTTTCATTAATAAAACTAATAAATAATGTATTTATTTGTGAAGTCGCTGGTCCTTTATTTACTTTGAAGAAATTTAATTTTTTTTATTAAATCGCAGTCGGATCCAGGCTAAGGGTCAAGTGAATAAAAGAAACAAATCGGACCGAGAAGAAAGTAGTACCTAATGCGTTTCATAAAATAGTTTATATGCCGTTATGTTGGTAGCAATGCAATCCAGTTTAGATAATTCAATCCATAGACATAACATTTTGTTATGGGTACGGTCATCAGATCACAATAAACTACTATTTTCCACTATAAACACCCACGATTCGGTCATGACCCTCAACAAAAGTCAAAAATCGTGGGGAAAAGTTGGCTGTCAAACGTGATTGTGCAGCTAATTTCAGGTCACCCATCATGGTATGTACTATGGTGGTTGGTTTATTCTGCTTATTAACATAACCGACTTACCCATGACAGCTGAGTGTGTTTGTTTTGTTTAATCTGATGACCACACCCTATATTCAATCATCTCGTTTAAAAAATCATTGATAGATGATAGACAGGGGAGCCAAAATTACGGAACATAGGAACTATTTTATGAAACGAACTAAACTCCGGCCGTTCATTCGAGAGAATGGTGACGTTTGCAAATGTCAGGGGATAAAACCTTTTTTTTACTGTTTTGCATTTCAATATTTTATATTTATCATGATGATTTTAGGGTAGATTGTATATCTTTAAAAGGTCCCATTTGTTAATAAAAAGTATTTTTGTCGTATATATTTTCCACTTCCTAGGACAAAACTTAATGAATCAGCTGACTCAATTTCTACGTAAAAGTTAAAAAAAGCGCAAAAAATATTATTTTTGGCGAAAAGTTGTCTATTAGCGATACTGTGTTCACTTGAATTTAAGAACCTTATATAAGAACCTAATATAACCTTATATAATATTATTATACCTTATATATTTAATACACAAACACGGATCGCATATTTATAACATTCGAGGACAAAGATAGAAGCCGAATGAAGTAATTTTTTTAATCAATAAAATGTGTCAAGTTATTTCTGTCAAATCAGCAATCATAATGCCTGTAGTATGAATCCTCGACTTTTTAAATCGACATTTTAGAAAAAGGTTTATAATATCTGCGGTGTAAGGCAGTGTTGTCGTATTATAAAACTGATATACCTTACCAAATAATAAGATCGTATATATATTCTATTCCAGGGTTTTTATTTATAAAAAAAGTTTAAATAATCATGATTTGGATTTATTTCGTCCCATTTGTTGTACCGTTGATATTTTTTTAACGTGCCTTTATTTATTTTTGTCGTGAAGAAGCTCTTGTTGACTTGTAGTATTTTTTCGAGATATCGCCACACTCCATCTGTCATCATTCTCTCGAATTAACGGCAGCAGTTTAACAGGTACCGTTTTGGCGCGAAACATCTTCGTGCGTTCCAAACCTGTTGTTTGAAACCCGCCATTATTTAGTAAAGCAATGAATAACCACAGAATTTGTTGAATGTTGCATCATTGTGTATTGAGATTATGTGTTAGCGTGATAGTAAAACTAGATTAATTAGTACATGTAATTTATGTATGTATTACAGAATGTATGTAAGTATTACAGAATTGCCTGCTTTAAATTATTGAGGTTTGTAGAATTAGGCGTATGTGACCGAATTTTTTGGCAGCAAAATGCGGGTAGTTTTCGAGTAAGATGACCGGGAAAATACATTTCAGAAAAAAGTCAATTGGGACAAAAAGGTGTTATACAATAAACATCGTGGCTTGGCTTGGACCCATAAAAAAAAGAAAAACTTAAAGAAAATTTTCATATTAAAGTGTTTCAGTACCTAGGTAGTTAGGTAGTACATTTCCTGGCAGTAGATTTTAAAGTAGCCTATGTCACTCTCCAGTCCATAAACTATACACAGGGTGCTCTGAAATTCGACCTATTCCTTAAAAAGGGTTACACTTGAGAGATCATTTCCAACAGATAATGTCTATCAACTAGGGGTCGAAAATGATACATTTTTTCAAGTTAAATAAGTGGATATTTCAAATATTACAAAACAAAAATGGTTTTCTTTCCACTTAAGACCTTTTACTTCTGAGATTATGGGAATTCTGGGCATGTGTATTTTTTTATAAATAATCACAAATTTATCATTAGTCAGAAAAATAACAAATAAATGCCGAGAGAAGAATAATTATTTTTGTATCATTTGGTTTTCGTTACCAGTCTGAAAGTTTGAAAAATATCTTAAAAACCTTCGTAACTCGGAGACCATTTATTTTTCATCCATAGTTAATAGGACTTAATCTGTTGAAAATGATCTCTAGTATAACTCCTTTCAAGGAATAGGTCGAATTTCAGAGCACCCTGTATATGTAAAAACTCACGTCTATCTGTTGCTCCGTTGCTGCGTGAAAGAAGGACAAACCGACAAACACTTCGGCATTTGTAATAGGGGCACGGATACGATAGAAAAAAAAACATAAAAGGTTCTAAATGTAAAATATAAATCAATAAAAAGTGTACAGTTGGACCAGTTACCATTTCGGAACGTGGATTAATATGGACCATAATTAAATTAAACTAAAATTACCATGCCATAGTTTTTATTTCTGTCATTCTATCGTGATGAATGGCCGATGTTCGAAATTTAAATTAAGAAGTCAAAGATTTAAGTCTGCGTAGAAATTATGAATCCTGTACAGTTGAGGCGATAAGCTCATGACTAACTTTATTGTCTTACTTCAATATCTATCGCTATCGCTTAAAGGCATCGTGATTGGCTAAAAATTATGTGTGATGTCATTTCTAGCCAATCGAGTTAGACATGGATTCGGCGCAACACAACTTAACTTATTTGACAGGACTAACCTTATTTTGAGCTTAGCTCCCATACAAACAATTGTTCATATGGACTAGTACAAACTTTGTTTTGAGTTTTGCCGACTAATATTATTTAACCTTATATACACTGGTGGACATAAAAATCGACTCAAGCATTGTTGTTCTACATTTAAGGAAATAACCCAATCATACAAACATAAACATATGAAATATATAACATATCATTTTAAAGATATAGGCCTCCTATAGGTGGAGGCCTATACCTTTAAAATGATGTATATTTCATATGTTTATGTTTGTATGATTGGGTTATTCCCTTGAATGTAGGACAACAATGTTTGAGTCGATTTTTATGTCCACCAGTATACATAGTATAGTTATATACTAAAGCTATATAGTTTTAAGATTGGTTGTGGGTTTTAGCTTTGTAGTGTAATTCTTTAAACAAAAATATAATATTACTTTTATCTTTATCTCCTGTCTGCGTCACTTCAAACATTTATATTATCTGTGAGTATGCTAAGGATAGTGGTACAATGAAAAAATACCTATAAATTTACTGTAAGATATTATGTGCCTCTCTCTGTTTGTACTCCTTGTTTGTAAATAAATAAATAAATAAATAAAAAGTCTGTCTATATTAAGTTTTGAGATTATATTTTTAGTTTATATTTCAAGGTATAAATGATTCCTATTTGCTTTTCAAATTTTTCTTATTTTTACCATAGACTTATTTCTGTGCTAGTACTTAGAAGAGAATGCTTTTTACACGGTTAAAGTCTGCGTGGGTGTTAGACCATAGATTGGTGTTGCACAAACAACCAGTACAACTTGATCTTTATGCCCAAAACGTTACCGAGGAAACAGGGGCTCTAAATATTTCGGTACTTACGTACAACTTATACAACAACCAGATTTTTCTGAGCTCTTTGTCTATCTAGATGGTTAAAAAGGTGGGCTCATGTTATACTGGTTTGTTAAAAAACTGCGTGCTGTCAAGTTAAGAGGCTGCTTGACACATTTCCAGTGGACAGGTCAATAAACTTAACTGAGACTTAAACTTAATGGAATTTAGTATTATGTTTCGACAAGTATGTTTCAAGAAGGTATACTTGGATCATACATGCTTGTGTATGAGATCATGTTTAGGGTTCCGTACCCAAAGGGTAACCAACGAGACCCTATTACAAAGACTCCGCTATCCGTCTGTCACCAGGCTGTATCTCATGAACTGTGATAGTTAGACAGTTGAAATTTTCACAGATGATGTATTTCCGTTGCCGCTATAAGAACAAATACTAAAAAATGGAATGAAATTAATATTTAAGGGGGCTCCCATACAACAGACATGTTTTTTTTTGACGTTTTTATAGATAATGATACGGAACCTTTCGTGCGCAACTCCGACTCGAACTCGGCCGGTTTTTTAATACCACATATCTTCTGAATTTTCATACTGCGTTTTGCTCCCGTACTGCCTACTATTGTATTTGAACTTGTCCAGTTCTTATGGGAACAAAAGTTCTTTTTTTATGATTTAAAAAAAGGGTCATTGAACCTTGTACCTGATTGCTAACCGAGTCCCCAGTATGAATTCGGGCGGTTGAATAAAGTTGTACTTGGTATGAATATTTTTGTAACATAAAAGCTTGGTTTCTAAATTCAAGTACCCATCGAAACTGAAGCATAGAATATATTCAAACGTTTGTCAGTAGCAAGCTCCTGCCTACCCTCTCTGGGCGAGAAGCGTGAGTATATGTATGTATGTATACAAGGTGACTTTTTGATCGTCGTCCAAATTCATACTGGTGGCTTGGTAAGTGATCAGTATCATGGATCAATAACAATTTTTGTGAAATTCGTAAAATGAAATTTCGCCTCCCCATAGTGATTCACTCGGGTGGAAGTGAATTTCTATAGGAAGCCGAAATTTCATTTTACGAATTTCACAAAAATTGTTATTGATCCAAGATACTGATCACTTACCAAGCCACCAGTATGAATTTGGACGATGATCAAAAAGTCACCTTGTATATATGACCACTATTTGCTTAGTAGCTGTAACGAGATTGCATCGAGAGCGGCAATACGAAGAGCTTGGAAGACTTCCTATATAATGCAACCAATCCTGAAGACACGAGTCCAAAAATTGTATCTACCAGAGATAAATAAATAGAAGTTGGTGAATATGTCAACATGGAACAAAGTCAATTAATTGCCCAAGTATCCATGTCAAACTAATTACCTACCAATAACGTGTTTTTCTTGACATACATAAAAAGGTCCTAAAATTCCAAATTTGTGAGCAGTTACGAAATCATGTCATCGAAAGTTGCAAAATTACACAAACAAACAGAAACAAAATAAAAAACCGTGTAAATCTTTACGTAAATACATACATATACTCACGCTTGTCTCCCAGAGGGGTAGACAGAGACTACAGAATTTGTGTCAATATTTTTATTATTATTATTATATTATAATTTATATCTGCTACGAACCTGACTCACCTCTTTCGCTTCTTCCACATTCATATAAATTATTTTAATGCAAGTGCTCGTAAAGGCCCACTTTTTATGCATCAAAACCGAACAGAAAGTCAATTATTTTGCCCTAGGGCTTTATTCTTTTTTTTTTGTTTAATATACTTACAATGGTTGGCTAACCTGCAGCCTTTCCTGTGTACCATAAATGTTATACTTTTTTTTCCACTGTTTAGCGGCTCTTGATACAGTCCTTTTGAGCAAATCATAATTTAAAGTTCACAAGATTATATTTGTTTTATTTCCTCACACTATGCATTGAAAAACGTAGTATGATACACGGGCGTAACAGCAATAAAATACTCGGTTACGTTTAAAACACTCGCTACGCACGTGTTTTAAATCGTCCTCGTAATTTATTCCTTTGCGCCCTTGTACCATAAACTACTATTTATTATTATTATTATGTAGGTACACTTTTCAGTCACGGGCCCATAGGGACCCGGTAATTTGAAAGGCATTCATGGGGCCGAAGCCAACATTGTTTTTTTTTATATCTGCTACGATCCTGACTCACCTCTTTCGCTTCTTCCACATCCATATAAATTATTATTATTATATATTCTTTAATCTATGTACACGTCTGTATGTCTACTATTATATAAATTATATTCTATTATCCCCAGAGGTAGACTGGAAAAAATCTCTTTATAGAGATAAGTTTGCCTTTGTAGATGTCAATTTGTTTATAGTATGTATAGTAATGTATAGTATTGTTTATAGAAGGTTCTCGAGTGGAGACCACGGACCGGCAGACGCAGTGTAGGACGCCCGCCAGCTCGCTGGACTGACGATCTAAAAAAGATTGCCGGTAGTGGCTGGATGAGGATGGCCGAGGATAGAAAAATGTGGCGTAGAATTAAGAATAAGAACAAGTCATACAAGCTCTTCTACTGCGGGTAATTTTTACATAGCCCTTCTTCAGTATGTCACCAATTTGGTCAGCATACGTCCTTCTAGGGCGGCCTGGTCGAGCTGTACCTTCCACTTGCGCGCCATAACTTTCTTCCGTCACTCTACCATCATTCATCCTCTCTACATGTCCAAACTTTACGTAGAGTCTGGCAAGGGAAACGTGTCACAACAAAAGCGCGGCAAATTGAAAAAAATCTGAAGCTGTTAACACTGAGTACACTCTGAAAAAACAACTTTGATACATTTAAGTATACTTGTGTAATAGCATATTATTATAATTATGATCTTTCCTTATTTTATACAAATGAAGGAGAAATAAAATGAACTTATGGGCATATTAATAATTTGCAATATTCCAAAATTAATAATATTATAAATATATCCGTAAGTTGATGATGGACTTCCGCAAAGTAACGCTTATTTCAATCAATTAGAAAATTATAAAACATTACACTTTTAAATATTCATCATGATTTATTAAATTAAAAAAGTATTGGTCATTCATTATAAATGATACTATCCCCTTACGAAATGAAAGTATCAAAACGTTTTAAAGTATCAATGGTTCCTCATTTGACAGTTAAAATTTTTGCCATAATAAAACTTTCGAAAATTGGCTGTGACAAGATTCCCTGGCCAAACTATAACAACTTTATATCGTTATTGAAACGGCGCGACAAAATTGTCGCGGGCAGATCGCACAAATCTTTCGCGATGCACTATAAAACTCGACATAACGACTCGAAGTTAAAGGGTAAAAAAAGAAAAAGCTGGAATTTGGTAAGACAGGTGTATCAAGTGGCGAAGTTCGAACTTTTTTTTTTAAGTCGGGTTCGGTATACTGAGGTGTAGCATAGAGTGAGACATGTGAAAAACATAGTGAGAAAGAGCACTGTATCACTCGCTATCGAGCTCCATATGGTTTGCTATGGTAGACTAGTAGGAGGTTTGCCTAATTACTCTAATTGTTCGTTCGACATCTGTCTCCACGTTTTCTCCCACTTATTTCACCGACAGAAACACTAAAACTATAAGTACGAAATCATCCATCCATCCATCATCCATCAGCCCGTATTCGTCCACTGCTGGACATAGGCCTCCCCAATATTACGCCACTCTTGGCAGTCCTCAGTCATCCTCATCCAGCCGCCACCCACAACGTCCTTCAGATCGTCAGCCCAGCGGCCACGAGGGCGGCCTACGCTGCGCTTTGCTGTACGCTCCATTCCAATGCCTTACGGCCCCAACGGTCATCAGTCGCATCGGCGACAAATATGGCCAGTCCACTGCCACTTCAACTTACTGATTCGGCAGGCAATGTCGGTCACCTTCGATTTCTGACGGATATCTTCGTTTCGGATTTTATCCATCAGAGATATCCCAAGCATAGCCCGCTCCAAAGCTCGTTGAGCGACCCTTTGGTAAGAGACCACGTCTCAGCGCCGCACTGGAAGGACGCACTAGTTGTATAATTTAGTCTTTAAGCACTGCGGTATTGGCGACGTAAATATGTGACGCAACTTCCCGATACGTATTCAAAGTTCTCACGCACTTATACGCAAAAAGAGGGCAGCGCATCCTGTAGCGACGGACAACACAACACATCACAAGCCTATTGAGGCCAATTTTTGGCCTCATGCGTTCGCAAGCGCCACGCCCTTTTGCCATATCTCCTGATTTATGTGGTGGATACTATTAAAAATGTCCCAAAGTAGACGGAATTGATATTTGAATCAAATATTTGAATCGGTTATAAAAAGAAAATATATTTTGTTTTTCATAGGATTATTTAGTTTAAATTACTTTTTTGTTATTCAAGTTTAATTTCAAATTATTGTTATAAAACGGATTGATTCAAATTGACTAAAATTAAGGTAGCTATGTCACGCAAATTTATAAATTATAAATTGTGTTGTTTTTGAGAATATTTACGATCTGTCAGTTATGTAATTGAATAAATTATGTATTTACTTAAACATATACATTATTTTTTTTATATATTACAATAATATATAAACATTTTATTTCTTTGACCCATTTTTTGAAGAAACTTGTAAATTTTTTAAATTTTGATAGTTCAACACTGCCTCAATTTTATTTTATGATTTCAGTTTTTTTTTTCTGTTGAAATTAATATTATTCAAAAATAAGAGTTTATCTTTAACTTACAAAAAAATCGTTACCATTGCAATTTTTCGTTAATGAAACTCTTCCAATTTCTACGGGACCCCAAAAGCCTGCACTTTCGTCAGGCTTGACCTAGATCCTGGCAACCTTTGAGCTTGCACCGACACATTCCATTCACAAAACAACTGTTATTACATACAAAATAAGGGTTGTAATCACTTGGAAGCATGACCACAGACAACTGCCGACTGCAAAATCAATCACCAAAGTTGAATTACGGAGTTTGCACCCGTATTGCATTGTGATAAAGGTGAGTTTACTATGGACTGAGCCTCTTTAGGGTGCACTCTGTACTGACATGTTATAAAAGAGATAACATCTAAAGAGCTTTCCTGAAATAAGCGTTTTTCCTTGTGTCAAATTTAGTGTTAAATAAGATTACTAGATGGCACTGTCGTATACTTTATCAACAGAATTAAAGACAAAATCACAGACTATCATTAAGCTGTGACCGGATCTGAGCAGTGACCGCTTTAGTCTATTTTGATGCGCATGAGTTAATTGGAAGGATTTTTTGGAAAGGTTTGAAGTATATACCTACGTACTCGTATTATAGCGTTGTCATAAAGGGAGTCGAGCATAAAGCATTTTAGTGAAATAAGTAAGAGATCTGAGAGCGGGCAGGGCCACGTGCAAAAGGCTAGTGTTCAATAATATTTGCCAAAATCACTCCGTATCCTTGTCACTGTACTATAGAAGAAACTTCCGCTGTCCAACTTTTTTCATTTAAATATTGCGATACTTATCCTTAGTATATAAAAACCGACTAAAAACTGGGTTATTTATGAAAATTAGTGCTCATTTATTACAAATACACCAATGAAGAAACGAATTTAGGCTAGATGATATTTTCGAAATTTATTTATTAATATTTTATCATGGGTTTGAATATGTGGCCATATTAATAATTTGCAATATTCCGCTAAACACTCTTGCCATGCTAATTCAAAATGCAGACTCAAGCACCGCTTTATTTTCAATAAATTTTATCATGGGTTTGTTAAGTACAGAACCCTTAATATTTCCATCAAAAAACCAACTCAGTGGCCAAAATACCTGCACCAATATGGCGTCCATAAAATAGCGGACATGATAATAAAATGCAACATCGATTATCAAACATGAAAATCGAGATATTATGTCTCTACATGCTATCTACCGCAGCGGGTACAGTCAGCAATAAATGTAAATTATAAAGTTTCAAAACTTATAAACAACATTGCAAAGAATTGGATATATTGTTATAAAAAATGTTACGTAATGTAAAAATCCATGTCAAAATAGCGTTTTGAATGATTTTGCTATAAAATAACGTTACATACCGATAACAATTATTTTAATTCGAAACGTCATACATATAATATGTCATATGTACTAAACGTAAAACAAGTATTTTTTGGATTATCCTAAAAACCTTTGCTAAAAATTGCAATTTTTTTTGTTTAGTTTAAATAAAAGAAAATATATATTATAATATATACCTTTATAGGTATATATAAATATAGGTATATATAAACTTATTTCCAAAACATAAAGCTACACAACACTGAAAATCTCATGCAAATCTGTTCAGAAGTTTTACATTAATCACTAGCATACAGACATTTATACAGACATAGATATTTTTTGAACTATTATATTTCTTTTGACATTATTTCTTTGTGCGGACAAACCCTACTTATGATTTTATTATAAGTATACAGATAATATTATAACCTATTAAATTATATTTATTACAAAAATATTAACTTATACTTAATTAAGTAATACAACTTAAATATCAAAATAGAAACTTAAGTTTAAAACTAAACAATCCTATAAAACATAAAAACTTAAACAAAATAATTTTTTATTAAATTACAAGTTTATTAAAATTAACCTAGATAGAAAGATTATCATATAATCTATTTCAACAAGTCCTGACTCACTGACTGACTCATCAACACCCAGCTTATCCCCTAGAAAACTGAAATTTTGCACAAAGATTCCCTTTATAATGTAGACAAGGAATAAGGCCGGTTTTTTTTTATTCTCACGGTATCAAGAGAAACTGGGTTCGAGCGAGTGACGCTGCGGGGCATCTGCTAGTTTATTAAGAAAATGGCATACCCTAGCAACTTTTTTTATTACCCGTCCAGCACAATAAGTCCTACGGCAAAGACTTTATTTGCTTGTCATAGAGGCGATTATATGTTGGCTCTTTGGCCTCTTTTTCTTGAACGCGTAATACTAGTGATCACGCAGCGAAACAACAAATTGGTGTGTTTTTAGCTAATACTGAAAAATTTTGTAGGGAAAAAAATATTGAATTTAGGTGATATACCTTCATATTTCTATTACCTATTTTATGAAAAAAAAAAACACGTTGATCTCTTAACCGCGTTCTTGAAGCGAACGTTTGATAACCAAAAAAAGAGAGGGTGCAAAACATTTTTTTTTGACAAAGGTATAAATCTTAGTACATTGTTTATACGTAACATCCCTGGAGAAAATATTAATAAACCAAATATATTTTTTTCAATACAAGGAGAGTCCGAATTTCTTCAAGCGGATCCTAGACAGATTGGAGTTGGTCATGCTCTAGGCTCAGGTACAGGCTTAATATTTACGTTTGCTGCTGACGGTACGTTAGAGATGGTGCAACTTTTTGTATCGATATCGAGTTAAGCATGCTCCGTTGTTCAAGTCTGTGTAAATTAAACGGGATGATGGGTTTTGAATAAATTTGTACATTAATGTTACGAAAATATTAACAGTAGTCTTTGAAAAGTCTGTGTCCCATCATCTCGTCTATCACCCTGTCTTCGTCTACTGCTGGACATCCCTCCCCACCCTTGGTGATCCTTTGGCAGGCGGGTTGGTGAGCTCGGTGCTGAAACCCTGTCACCAGTGACTCCACTGCCCGTCACCAGTCTGTTTTATATAAGGGCCGGCAATTAGGGATGGATATACCGCCATCAATCAGTCCCAGGCATGGTGGGCTACGGTGGGTTATGCCTGTTTGAGAGCTTGATGGTGGTACCACCACAGTCGAGCCCGGCATCAGCTCTACCACGTAGATATAAACATGTAAACATCGACCGACATGACTTGAATTTCCGAGAGGGGGTCTAGGGACTGTAATATACAAGTCACAGTCCACACTCGGACACCCACGTTTCACCGATTTTTTTTACGCCCCAGCGCGACTGGGTGGTGAATCCTATCACTGTACTTCAGGCAAAAATTGGACGAACAGCTTCTCCGGAATTGTAAGAAATTATTAAGAAATAATTATAACGGCCAAATTACAACTTTTAGCTAAGAAAACTCATTGTTAAAAGTTTGCTATATCCATAAACATATTTTTAATGATATTAAAATAGCTATAAGACAAAAATATGTTTATGCATATAGCAAACTTTTAACAATAAGGTGTCTTCGCTAAAAATTGTCTTTTGGCCGTTATAGTTATTTCCTAACATTTTGTAACAGATAGCATGAACAAATGTTTTTAGATGTATAGTTTTGTCTAAAAAAATATATATTTCCAATCTATTTTTTTATATTTTTAAACGCTTCGCAGAAGAACACATTCATTTTTTTTTTTCATAAAATAGGTAACAGAAACATGAAGTCAATATACTTAAAATCGATATTATTTTGCCTACAAAATATTTCAGACAGTTTCTATACTGCAATGATATAATGTTAATTTATATCTCCTTGCGATGGATAAATCGCCAAGTGTTCAAAAATAGAAATTTATTTCTGTCATAGTCTCGAAACGATTTGGACTAACCGTGTTTTTGAAAATATGTATTTCAAATTAACTTACGTCATCCTCTGCATCATTGTCCTCACTAATACCATAGTCTTCACCGTGTGTTTGTACAGCATGCACATCATTAGAATTCAATTCTCTATCATCATTCGTGTCCATTCCTTTGTTTTCTTCTCCCTCTTTCAATGTATAGTTCATATCACCACTTTCTAATGACATCTCCGATACTTCTTCAGTGTTTTTAAATCCATTTTCAGCATCCGGATTCCTTAATTCAAGTCGTATAGTTTTATTTGGGTCTTTTCCAATGCTTATGTTGATTTCAGTTGGTAGTATTTTGTTAATTGCAAAATTATTATCGTTTGCATCTAAAACTTTAGTACTTTTGCGTTTTACATTCTGCGTTTCAGATTTTATATCTATGAAACTTATGTTGTTGTTATTGTTTGATAGAATATCTTTGCTTGATTCTGCATCCATCTTGGATAGCTTATCGTCTTGCAGAGCGAAGTCTTCGATTTGCATTTTCTTCCTTTTAGATACAAAATTATCATTCAAAATGTCATCGACGGTCAAATTTTGCACTGTCATCTCCCTAAGGTTTGCTAATCCATTCATTTTGGTCATTGTGGCAAGAGGCGGTACCTAATTGGTCATATTGTATAAAAAACTGTCGGGGGTTATCTTAGAGGCTTTGTCGGTTTAACATAGCGTAAATCATTGCCAGATCATTATCTGTACGGTCGAGATGACCGATCTTACCAACCAGAGCTTTTAGACCTTTTGGGAGATAATCTTTCTCATATTCACCCTTGATTAGGGACAGGTCTCGGTTAGTTGGTTGAAATGCATTGTTGCGGTCATTGAGCAAGTATCGTGAACTTTTACAAGATTATTGTTCAGCTATTACAATTCGTATGAGAATTCTATTTTCTTTGGGTCGATGATTGGTGCTGCGTCCCGTTCTGATGTGGAATGGCGTCCTTTTTTAACGGTAACTATGTTATTGTTTGGTTATTCCGTTATTAGTATAGAAGATTGGATCGTCTGATTGATTACGTACGTGCGGAGTGTTTTATTTCTTGCACTCGTTCAAGTTTACACTTATAAAGTTTTAAAAACAGTTCAACGCAAAAATTATGAAAAAGTTCAAAAACACAGAAAAAATTACGCGCCAAAACTATACGCGGAATAATTTAAAAATCCCGACTAAGCAAGCGTTTCTTTAAGTTTCCTCACTGTTTGAATTCAGTTCAAAAACCCTGGCAACCAAGAAATAAACTTCTAAAAATTAAATCACAGATTTCAGAACATGAAAAAA
The DNA here is from genome assembly GCA_934047225.1 of Ypsolopha sequella. Lineage (NCBI taxonomy): Eukaryota > Metazoa > Arthropoda > Insecta > Lepidoptera > Ypsolophidae > Ypsolopha > Ypsolopha sequella. The sequence continues at coordinate 16,300,785 of OW204005.1, read as the reverse complement.
TCCTGGCCACTCAAATGTCACTCGAAAAAAGTTTCCATACACCGTTCGATATTTAAAATTAGTTGTTTCCCGCGCAGCCACGTGAGCGGTGGCGCGTCGCTCACGGCTATCACATGTAGTGGGTGCGCGCGCAGCCTCCGGGGCTCCGCCGGCGATGATAAAGATGGGGGAGCAGACTATGTGGAGGTGGCAGATGAAACTATAATAGGAGAGTTATCGTAAAAAGAGGTGGCATTCTCTGTGTAAGTCGACAAATAATTTTCAATGTACAGGATTCTTTAACTTTGTGACAAATGCCTGACCTAAAACTAGATTAATTAATGGTACTGTGGGTCTTTTGTAGCTTTATAAATATTTCATTTGTGAAGGTTTTATGGAGATTTTTTTTTGTAACCATACAAAATTATTACAGCATTTTATTTCAATGAAGCTTTTCAATGATTCATCAAGAGTATTCAAGGGAGAATTAACTCGTAAATGTAACAAAAGATTGTTTCATCTTCGAATCGTCGATATACTTCGGTACAGAAAACAGCTTCCTACTCGCACTTCGCCGAAAATCTATATCAGTGTTCCTTTCACGACTAGTTGTACGTGAAGCTACAATAGTGTGGGTGTACTGTCACGGAGTTAAAGTGTTTAACAACTTTGAGGTTAAAACAGGTTGCAAGATGTGACGTAATTACAAATACCTACTTATGTATTTCATAAAAAAAAAAAAAAAAAACTTTTCCCGTTCAATTCTCACTGCCAAACAAAGGCGATGATATATTTCGGGCCTGTGCTACTTCTTTTTTATATACTTCTTTTTTATTTAAAAATAAATAAATATTGTCTCGCCATCTCCGTTTAGGTCTACCTGGCTGACGATAGCTTTGTTGTCTGCAGGGGCTCTACCGCGTAATTCTCATTTGTATCAACTTCAAGCAAATGCATGCGAAATTCAACGCGTGTAAAAGAGATGGCATGTAAGGCGGGTGTCGTCGCACGCACGTCAAATTTCAATCTCAAGTTGATGTTGATGAAAATGAGAATTACGCGGTAGACCCACGGGTCAACGTCAGCAATTTGAGTTTGGAAAGCAGGTCGATGATTCTAATGTGATCAATTCATTTCACAGCAGTGTGCTGCGCGCCGCCGCTCGTTGGCAAACCTACGACTAGTAGTATCTTGCGAGAAAAGGAAAAACAAAGCTACTGCTTCATTAAAGACTTGATGAAGGATGACCTTCCACTGTCACTCAAGTGGAAACGTCGACACCAATTCTTATACAAGGTGTAACAGAATATTCAGTTAATGGTATATAACAACTTTTACTATGGAGACAAACCTAAAATCTCAAAAAAAAATCTGCCCTTCCATACATTTCGGCCGAGCGGCATTGCATTTTTCTATGAAACAGTAAATTTTTTTTCGCGGTACAGGTTTTTTTCCGTAGTAAAAGTTGTTCTTTATCATTGACTGAATAAGCTCTTCAAATATGGTTACACCTTTCTGTTATACGGCTAATAAATTTGGCCCTTAAAAATATTTGTTCTAATATTTTTTTTTATAGAACTCTGTTGTGCCTATCAACATGTATTATTTACCTTTAAGATACTTAATTCAGTTAAGTACTGGGTTTGTGACCACTAAAACAATATTACATATCACAGAGAGGAAGTAGTGTCAGCAAATTCCAATCGAAGACAATTAACCTCTTTTTCCTCGATTGTACAGTTGATTGTTGTATAAAAGAGTGAGTGTGTGTGTGTGCGTGATTGATTTTTGCTCTGTATGATCGTACGCATTTCGAACACTTGGGATTTTTTGTGACGGTCAAAAAATGGTACATTGGCAATACACTGTGTTGTCTAGGAAGTAATTAGAAAGCAGATTATTGCAAAATCATCCTGACATTGTGTAATTTATACAAGTTAAAACTGAATGATTCACCATTTATTTATTTTCTTAATTGGCTTTTTAGATTAGTCGCTGGGGAACTTAATAATACTAGCCTATAAAAAAACAACAAATAAAAAAATTAAAAACCCCGTTAATGTCTATGCACATTGAATATACCTTCTGCCTATATTTACCGACTGCAGTTTCACTATTTAAGTCCGGAATAAGGAATACATGATTCAAAATGCTAACTCCAACTTATTTTTGTTGTATCATAACTGCTCCGCTCTTTCTCTTAAGCTGTCGTGATTACATAGTGATGACATATCTAAAAAAACAGGCCAAGTTTCGCACACGAAGGGTTTCTTACCATTATCTATAAAAACGGCAAAAAAAACATGTCTGTTGTATGGGAGCCCCCTTAAATATTTATTTTATTCTGTTTTTAAGTATTTGTTGTTATAGCGGCAACAGAAATACATCATCTATCACGGTTCATGAGATATAAAGCCTGGTGACAGACGGACAGACAGACGGACAGCGGAGTCTAAGTAATAGGGTCCCGTTGGTTGCCCTTTGGGTACGGAACCCTTAGTGTAATTTTATAAAATATCCGATTATAGTTATATGATTTTCTGGAACACTTATTTTCATTACATTTATATCGCCTAAATGCTAGAAGCAGACAAAAAAAACTTAATATATCCTTTAAAGTATGTATACTTAAAGTGCATTCAATGCAAAGATATGTTGGAGTTATTTTGGTTATAGCCGAATAGTCAAAATAGTAGTTTATGCTACTAGGGCGAAAAGGAATAAATTACGAGGACGATTTAAAACACGAGCGTAGCGAGTGTTTTAAACGTAACCGAGTAATTTATTCCTTTTACGCCCGTGTATCATACTACGTTTTTCAATGCATAGTGTGAGGAAATGAAAACAAATACAATCTTGTGAACTTTAAATTGTAATTGGCTCAAAAGGACTAGGTATCCAGAGCCGTTAAACGGTGTAAAAAAAGTATAACGTCTATGGTACACAGGAAAGGCTGCAGGTTAGCCAACCATTGTAAATAAATTAAAAAAATATATATATTAAAGCCCTAGGGCAAAATAATCGACTTTCTGTTCGGTTTTGATGCATAAAAAGTGGGCCTTTACGAGCACATGCATTGAAAACAAAATAAGTTTTCCATAGTTCCCTTCCCTAGGCCTACTATATATTTATTAATTATAAAGTTGGTTAATTTTAGTTTTTAAAATAAAACTCCGCAACCATCTAATGAATTAAGATGAAAATTTTACAACGTGACTGGTTGTAAGCTGGACTGACAAATAGGCTATATTCTAATCCGAGAATTTAACTAGTTCCATAGTAGAAAATGCAAAAAAAAAATTTAAATACATTTTATTTATACTTATATATACTGGGTGTTAAGATGAAGTTGCGGAAGCCGGAAACTGGCGACAGTACTCGTCCATACGAACAACTTTTACTACGGAGCCACCACTCAAATCTCAAAAAAAAAAAAACAGCCGTTCCATAGAAAAGTGACCAAAATGTATGAAACAACAGTTTTTTTTTCACGGAAAGTGGTTTGTATGGAGGTTTACTATCGCTAGTTTTCGGCTTCCGCACCTTCATTTTAACACCCTATACATCATGAATCCCCGAGGGAATGTGAGAGGTGTTTCCGAATACGGACTGTGAAACACAGACTACACTCGTACACCCAAGTTTCTCCGACGATCATTTCGTCACCTTACGTCGGGCACAAATATGGACCCACAGCAAAATGTGCCCCAACGGTAATCGAACCCGCTATGCGAGTACGTACGCATCGATTAGATAAATTTGACAGATAAAATCGATAAAATCTAAACGATAACCCTTATTGCAATGAAATAAGAGTTACATTTTTATCTATCGAATCGATGTCGAGTCGATACCAAGTTAATGCTAGTACCCCGCTATGCGAGCACGTACGCATCGATTAGATACATTTGACAGATAAAATCGATAAAATCTAAACGATAACCCTTATTGCCATAAAATAAGAGTTACATTTTTATTTATCGAATCGATTGTCGAGATGTTCAAACCACTAAACCGCAGAGGTGGTGATAAAAATGATACACCATACGATTTCAAGTCTGTACGCGCACTGTAAGCGTTCAGCCGCGAGTAGGGCGGTGTTGTGTCGAGCCGATTGTCTCGGCGTATCATTAATATAAGCGATCTGATAGTCTGTGGCGGTGCCACGCCGCGCCCTGTTGAAAGACCTACGTTCATTAGAAAGTTAGGAATTTGAGGCGATTCAGAGTAGAGGAAAATGGGACTGAGGACGAATTACGAGGCTAACTTTTCGAATTCATTAAAATGTAGTTTGTGGATAAATTTGAAACCAATGTGTGGATCGTTTAACTCATGAAACTTAGACCAAAATGATATATTCTGTCTAAGCATTAGCCTAAGCATGAACATCTCCGTATCGTTGCGTTTGAAACTAAACTTAGGTCGCTATACGTAGCTGTTAGTTCCGCTACTGCCCGCTTGGAGCGGTTTCCCAGATTCCATACGATTTTGATGTAATTTGAAACGCAACTATAAAACCTACGAGTCATTTCGAAAATCTAAAAAAAACTCACGTATTTGTATAAGTCATAAAAGAACAGTTCATCTGGATGATCAATGATCAATCACCATGTGGTTTAATTTTGTTTATCTGTGTAAAAGAACGCTAGAAAATAAATTTGAATAAATTCAATCAAAAATTTTAAACCATAATTTTAGGGCCCTAATTTACTAAACAATTTAGTGAACTTACCTTAAATTACTAGCACACAAGTTCTTATTTCTTAATTCTTTATTGTACACAGATAAATTTATAACAAAATAGCAGTCTTAAATATAATGTACAGTGGCGAGCTTATCTCAAAATTGAGATTCCTTCCAGCAAACCAAGCCTGAAAGTGAATATTTGTTATGATTTTTGGGTATACATATGTGCACAAAATAAACTACTTAATAAAAATTACTAATATGGCCATTAAATACTAAAATCTAACCTACCAAACTAAGTATCTAATAATTACACACTTACTAATATATACTTGCATATACTAATACTAATTACACTAACTAATATATACTTATATAATATATGCATACAATTTTAACATATAACTTTTTATATTCCTACTTTTAAGATAAATACAAAAATATATTACACATATCTAAGTTCAATATTTATGACCTTTTTATTTTTTACTGTACTTTTTTACACAATCAGAACGGCATTTTAAGAATTCCGATCTCAAGAACAAGTATTCAAAGTTACCAGACAAATAATTGAATGTTTTCTTTAAACGCAGATGTAAAATAAAACTTAAAGTCGATCTTACAGTGATGTTTCATACAAAAGACTTCAACGCGGTGCGCAAGCGCAAACAGCGAACTCTGTAATTATAATATTTTTTTCAAGTTAGGTATCAGTTATTTAACCGAAATATACCACTAGAATAAGGTTATCAAGTAGGTCTTTATGGAAGCACGGTGATATCACCCATCACGCTTGGGACGTAACAATCGTCGGTGAAAAGCGAGTGTACCAAGTGCGTACTGTGACTTGCATTTCACAGTACACCTAGGGATACCTCTGACATCCGCTAGGCCCTAGTCTAGGGGATTCTGTTTTTTTTTATTATGTGTTGTCTTTATTATGTGCTGTCTTCTTCTACGAATAAAATAAGTTTATACTACACCTGCTCGGAAAGTACCTTCTTACTTTTTTGAAAACGATGCAGAAAATACGTCATTACTGTCATACAAATATGCGGGCGGAAAAAGTGTATGAAAATTCATTGTTAACGTGCTTGAGCGGGCAGAAAAATTATATGCAAATCCATTGTTAACGTGCTGTTTTTTTTTTTTAATTAGCGTAAAGAATGAGCAAGTGGCCAAGTGGCCAGTATTATTTTGCGAACTCGTACATAAAACTCGAAAAATGATACTGGCCACTTGCTTTTCCTGTACATAATAAAAAATAAGATGGAAATAAAAAGTGACAATCGCACGCGAGTCAGTCGGTTTCTTTTATTGTATCTTGATTAAAAGTAAAATTATACTATTACATCGCTGAAATTGATTTAATAATAGGTCGTTAGTCATTACCTATGGAATTGCCGTTTTCTATGGAGAATTTGAAGGAAATAAAATTTTCAGTAATAACATTTTTGCATTTTTTTTTAGGATTGACAAATCCAAATTTTATAATTGCTATTGTGTATGAATGAGACAACATTAAGCTAACAGCAACATTAATTTAATTATTGAAAAGTGTCAGTTGTAAGAATTATGACTAATCTTATCATTTGAAAATTAAATTGTAGTTATCAAACTGACATAAAAAAAAAATAATACGTAGATGTAAAATCTTGAAATCAACTGTCAAACAAAAATAAGCAAAGGAAACAGCTATTGAATTACAGAAATTATGAACTCATGAAACTGTTAGAAAACTTCGGCAAATTCATAGGTAATATTTTTTTTTTTCTGTTGACTTAATTGTTTTCAAAAAGCTTGTCGCGTGAAATGTTAATAAAAAGTGGAGATCTATTTTGTAACTTTATAAGGCGAATCGGTGCAAATTATAACCTATCAATTCATTTCATTGGATAGTTATTTATTGGTATTTACCGTAGTATGTACCATAAATATAGAAATTAAAAAAAAGTATTCTATGTCTATGGTATACATGTACCTTTTACGCACGACAAGCATTTTGACAAAAAAAATCTTAAAGGCTTTCTATTTATTATTTTATTTCACTATGGGTTTGCCAAGGAATTTTAGTGAAAAACACCACGCCTGCTTTCATGTAGATTTTTGTAAATATCTATTATTTTTTAAGCATGTGTCACTATTTTCCACATCTTCATGACTTTTAATTTCGTTTCCCACAGTACCTATTACTTAGTTATTTATGTATCTAAAGAAGTTACCAAAATAAGAAAGACTTCTATTGACTTCTCTCGCACTTGACTATAAGTTCAACAATTAGTGGGCGTCGTCTAGTTAGGTCAAACTTTAGGTCAATGGCATAGCAACGAGTTTAACTGTTCAAATTGGGTAAAAACCACGGAACTATAAAAACTAATGCTGTCGATTGGTTGCGGCAAAAATTGGAATTAACACCATCCATCAATAAAACGTAATCCTTACTTCACAGCTGCGCCCCCAAAAAAGAAACTTGTCGTACTGTAAATAAGTTGTCGAAACATAAATACTACTAGTGCCATCTATAAGGAAATGATGAAAACAAAAACAGCAGTGAGTCAGCGCCACCTGTTGTCGAATAGCGAAACTAAGTTCTTAAGCACTAATTAGATGGTAGATGGCGCTAGTAGTGTTAAGAATGGTTCACAATGTTTCTTGGCAATATTTTAAAATATTCTTTTAATTTTGTTTTTATTACCTCTTATTTATTTTTATATTTAAAACTGCCTATTATTATGTTTAGTTCTTACTTAAATAACTTACCCAGGTGGCGCTGCTGTCGTTAGAGACGGTTTGAAATGTAGGCACACAACGGAAGGTCATTTTGATACAGTTTTTGGTAATTTTGGTTACAAACACAGCACTAGTTTATTTATAGAAACCTCCTCTCACAGCTTACCTAGAACAAAACAAAACACTTACTTAGTGATGCTTCACAAGTGAAAATAATATTTACACGAAAGTTGTTTTAAAAGATGTCATTTTTAGGATACAATATTTATAAGCACTCGAAGATGTGGTTAGAGTTACAACTGGTCCTCTAAAAAGGCCGTTTTGCATGAATCACATTATGATTCTGTTCTAATGCCGTCTTTTTTGCACGCGTGAAAAAACCCTGACTCTATCCTACTTTCAAATCATTTTAGGATTTACCCAAGACGGCCTTTTTAAATCCCCTGAACCCTCAAAAAATTAAGGGCCCGGTATCACTGATATTGAGCACCTCATTTTGCTGAACTCTATGAACTTTTATTATATATATGTAAGTAGTTTAAAATAGAGCGCTCTGGCTGTTACGACAACTAAACATCGCGCGCTCTTAAAAAACGTATTTACGGTGAAGTTTTCAGAAAACTATATTATATAAAACGAAAAAAACATGAAAAATCGACCAAGTTTCGTTTTTTTTTTTTTCGATCGAGTAAAGTAGTTATAACGTATCGCGTTTTAAACCGCAAAAAAATCTGCAGAAAGATGTATCTAAGATATGTATTTTTTTCAGACACAAAATATCACAATTTCATTTTTTTTAATTAATCACAAAATTGGGATAAGCCCCTCTTAAGTACCTACCCAAATTTGACCGACGGTTTTTTCATACCAAGATGTCTCGAAGTAAAAACTAGGGTATGGATTTGTCATTGTACTGCGTACATTTTAGGACATGCAGATTTGCGTCATGGGGTTTTCTTTCACCGTTTAGCTAATACTCGTACCATAGACTATAGTCTATGCTAGTACAAAAGACAATACTACTTTAAGTAGGTGAGAATAAAGTATCACTTTTCCATTGAAATTATGAGTTTTGCGTCCGACCGACGCGACGCGACGGATCTACCGATTCTTCTAATGTTGTTTTTATATAGTTTTATTGAAAAAATACATATATTTATAAAATTACGAGTATTATAAAAATAAAAAAAATATAAACTTATAAATAACTTTACATAAGAAATTTCAAATAATTATTGAATTCTTTTGGGAGGATTATAATAAGGTAACGTTCCTAAACGCCTGGGTAAATGTAAAATTTAAACTTCCAAAGTGAATTTTACATTTCTGACAAGGTTTATGAACGTGGTGGACGTGGTTGTGGAACGGTTGATAGTAAATTTTACCTATTACCCCGGTGTTGTGTTTCGTTTCCCAGGATTTCCGTGGGAGTCGTTCCTCTCCTTATTTTTCAGATTCCTGGTTTAATTCGAGATAAGGATCTCAGCAACATTTTTGAATAAAACACCTTTTACATTTCACAACTCTTGTCATCGACAATTTTTATTATTTTTAAAAGCTTCGTTCAGAAATCAACTAGTCTTCGTTCCGAAATCTGAACTCCCGGCGAAAAGAAAAAAAAAACAAAAACGAACGCCCTTTTCACGTTAATCTAAACTGCAAGCAATGTGTATTATTAATAAATTACGTTTATTAAATTAAAAAGCGAAAATTACTTCTAATTTTGAAGAATAATGTCTAAAATCTGCCAATAATCAGTACCTATATAAAACTAATTCCCTTCAACACTATTCAAAAGCAGGCAGCCTACATTATTTTACCTATCAGACTTTAAACTATAAGTACATTACACATTTTTTATGGATCTCAATCGGGATCAAAGTCATCGGCCACAATCTCGCGCAGACGTTCTGTCAGACTCCAATTTGATTGGCCCAGAATTATCCTGTCAATATTTTAAAATACCTTGACTGATTCATAACGTTGATGAAGAATAGGCTATAAATTATTGGATAGTTTCAAGACATTATATTATTAAAGTAAAATGGATTAGTTTTGTTTGATTATTCATTATAATAAAGACTCAACTATTTGCTAAATATTAAATATACCAATATCAAAATGAAAATCGACAGGTGGCTCTCAAAAATGTGTCAGGGATAATTTCTTTGACAGTTACATCTAGGATGCTGATGACTTGAAAACTTGAGGTTTATAGTTTCTTTTTGTAAGAGTAAGTTTTGTAAGTATCATATTTTTATCACTACTTTATTATACAACGTGTAACAGAAAGGTGTAACCATATTTGATGAGCTTATTCAGTCAATGGTATAGAACAACTTTTACTATGGAGCCAAACCTGAAATCTCGAAAAAAATCTGCCTTTCCATACATTTCAGCCGAGCAGCATTCCATTTTTCTATAAAACAATAAAAAAAAATTCGAGGTACAGGTTTTGTTCCATAGTAAAAGTTGGTCTATATCATTGACTGAATAAGCTCTTCAAATATGGTTACACCTTTCCGTTACACGTTGTATACTTTTTAGTACCGGTAAATCATTTAGTGAAAAACTAAAAGAGCAATTTATTTGATCCAATAAAATTTTAACTTTAATTCAAGTTTGAATTTCAAAAAGCCGATATCATTAATGAAAAAATATCATAGCCAAAAATACAAGATAGACACTAACCGTGGTACATACATAGACTTACCTAGCTAGTGCAAGAATGGTAGTTAAGAAATCTTAACGACTTCGGCTCGAGCCAAAACCAAGCAGCTAACCAGTCAGTACACATCTATCACAAAAAAAAAACACAATAAAAGCATTCAAATACCAACACCCGGGGCGTCTGTAACTGGCAATTTTCATATCTATTAATTTTGTTCAAAGCATGTCCTTAAAAAGTTTTATTACTAACGTTCAGAAACTGATACACGATCAAGATTTCTAGGCATTTCTGAACGCGGCGAAATGCCCGGCCCGTGCCAAGCCGCGGGGCATGGTTTGATGACCAACTTTTTGTAATGACTTCGAAAAAAGACCTTATACCTTTCCCAATTGAAACTCGACCTTAAATCGTGAAGAATGGAGTTTAGTTTTGTTTGAGAAGCTTGATCAGTCTCGAGTTTTTTTTTAATGATGTTTCGGCCCGGGCAACGCATGTTTTATGCCTCATTGTAGAATATATATTACTGAAGCAGAGTTATGATTATGCCGGCATTACTCGTCTGTAATGTTTTTGGGTGGATTTTAGACGTATTTTTTGTAATTGATATTATTTCTTTTGTGGTAAACTTTATTGAGATATCGTGAATAAAACGACAAACAATGCGTTTGCTATTTTTTGAAAATAAGCAGACAATTAACATGGGTTCAGACAATGCAGATGAATTGATTTATACCGTGGACAGATTGACAGACAGACACCGGAGGCTTAGTTATAACAGCTTCCGTTTCTTCACAAAAACTAAAAAATATGCTCTTTAATACTTCAACAAACAAACCTTAATCCAAACGCCATACAAAAGACATCAACGACACAAAGAAAGAAAGTCCTGAGCAAAAAAATAAAATATTGGGTCGGTCAGACCCTAAGCCAAAGTTTTTATTAAAGAATTCCTCAGAAAAGCCACGAAGGGCGATCATTACATAATTGCTGTGCAGGGTTAACCATGGGCGGGTATTTTTTACCTCAGCTCGGAGAAAGCTAATGATGAAGGACACGCAATTCCCTGTTAGATATTTTATTTGACCAAGCTAGAAGGAAAAATATCGAAAATAGGTATGTTATAACTCCATGTTGTAACGAACATACATATTTTACCATATGTAGAATAAATGTTAGAAGGTTAAGTATGGCGGGACGCAATCGCCATCATAACCTTCGTGGTTATTTTTTATGACAATCCAGTACCACTTTGCCTAGGTCAAACTAGTTTGTCTTGAAATGAAAAAAATGAAACTCAGTGGACTATAATTTTAAAGAAGCAATTATATTTAAACTTTACAGATTTATGTGTAACATTAGCAAGTAATTTTAAATTATATTTTTATTTTGTAAAGTAGATACACATAATACACTTTTAACAAGTCAAATTTAATGTTATAAAAATAAATGTAATAAAATAATAAATGTACATGAACTAAATTAAAGGTAAGCTTATTTAATTTATGTAGCAATTTGTATATTATACGACTCAAATGATAGCTAAAATCTATAATTATATACTACATACTAATAGGTTACATAATATATAAATACATGCCTAACTCCACCAAAGTACCCTAATCGATCATTACCAATATTCTATGCAACATACCTACTAATTTTATATTTATATCAATTTGGTCAGTTTTGATCAAAAAACCTCCCGCTGTCATAGTAAAGTTATGCACTTTGCACTCACTTACTGCATTTAACCTTAAAGTTATGCACTTTGCACTCACTTACTGCATTTAACCTTAAAGTTATGCACTTTGCACTCACTTACTGCATTTAACCTTAAAGCGGGTAAATTGTGTATGTATTTATTTATATATTAGTTTTTATCTATAGATGTATATATATATCTAATAGTATGCATCTATATTTAGTTCCATGTGTTTAATTATACGTGGTGACTTTTTGATCATCGTCTAAATTCATACTGGTGGCTTGGTAAGTGATCAGTATCATGGATCAATAACCATTTTGGTGAGATTCGTAAAATGAAATTTGGACTCCCCATACTGATTCACTCGGGACTGGAACTGAATTTCTATGGGAAGCCGAAATTTCATTTTACGAATTTCACAAAAATTGTTACTGATCCAAGATACTGATCACTTATCAAGCCTCCAGTATGAATTTGGAAGATGATCAAAAAGTCACCTTGTATATATATTTATTTTATTTGTATGTTAATATTTTGTTATTTATTAAATAATTTACTTTTATAGTCTTTAACTTTAAGTTGTTTAGAATGCGACGTCATACATTTTTTCTCGGGCCCCTGTGTGTCTACCTCGGGCAGGCAAAATTTATTAAAAAATACCGTGGCTTCACACTGAAGCTTCATTATATTGGTTTGAGTTATGTTGCGGAACCCTAGGAACGATCAAACGCTAAATAACTACACATCTATTACCAAATCTATTAAAATGGTCGACATTCCTAAATGAAACATGCCCAAAGCAATAAATATGCACGAACAAATTAACCTGTACAAAATTACCAGACTCCTGTTCTTAAACCATTCATTCCTTGTTAATCAAATTTGAAGTTTATTACGAAGCACTTAAAACTGTAATTCCCTATTTTCACGTCCTCCGTGAAAACGGAAGTCGATACAAGGTAATTTTTCTAAAAGATTGTAAGATTGAACGCGAAAAGAAAGAAAATGTACTCTATTTTGAAAATGGTAGAGTTTGTTTTTGAAAGAAAGTATTCAGAATGCGTATTTAAAATTGGAAGCCGTCTTCTTTTCAACATTCCTTGCCCACCTTCGAAATTTAAATTCGGGTGGTTTCTAAAGCTGCCAGTGATTTGTTTTTGTTTTTTTTTCTTTGTTGTTATTAGCTGCCAGTATTATTGCTTTATGGTAGGTTTGTTATAAATGAATCAACTGACACGGGTTTTGATCAGAAAACATTATTAAAATAATGAATTAACAAACTTAATTTTCATAAGTAACAATACCGTGACATTTCTTACGTTAAATGACTTATTAAAAGTTTCTTAATCAAAATAGCACTAATATTTTAGTGAACAAACCTACCAGAAATTTATTGTAGATGTACCTATATTTGATATTTAGAGAAAAATATCTAACCTAGAGAAGTGTAAATCATATTCTTTTCTTTATTTATGACTTGTTTAAAGTTGCCATGTTTATGTCAGATATAATAAAATTGTAAAACTAAACGTTGTTAAATTCCATTAAAAAAATCAAGCATCAAGTCCATACAATGCACGTCATCAAAAGATCTTAACTACTTATTACGTCATCACCTTCTTCAGAGCCAGCTAAATTATTACCAGTACATCCATACATCCTGGCATTTCAATTACTCACTGAACCCGCTTCCTTCATTAAGGATCCTTGTTAACCTTTTACTATCATCTTTAAAGGTACATTCTTCAGAAAAATATAACGAACAACCATTACCAACCTCAAAAAAACAACATACACACATATACAAGGTGACTTTTTGATCATCGTCCAAATTCATACTGGAAGCTTAATAAGTTATCAGTATCTTGGATCAGTAACAATTTTTGTGAAATTAGTAAATGAAATTCCGGCTTCCCATATAAATTCAGTTCCACTCCCGAGTGAATCACTATGGGGAGTCGAAATTTCATTTTACGAATTTCACCAAAATTGTTATTAGCAACATCCATAATTACTTACTTTATGTCAGAATGCAAACATGTAAATCTTTAAATAAATAAATAAAAACAAAAAAAATAAAAAATATTGATCCATGATACTAATCACTTACCAAGCCACCAGTATGAATTTGGACGATGGTCAAAAATTCACCTTGTATACAGTACAGTAGTATATACAATATCTTTTTCAATGAGAAGAGACTTAGTTTTTTCCAAAGAACCCTTGAAAATCTAGCGTCAGGTGTCCCGTTAACTAGCGCACGCCCTGCAGCGTTGCTCGCTTGGATCCCGTTTCTCCCAATCCCGTGGAAATTTCCTAAAATCCCTTCTTAGCAGATGTCAACGTCATACAAGAAAACTGCAGTCCAAATTTCATCTTCATCTCAGTTAAGGTATTCTTTTATTATAAAGATTTTGGAAGCTAGTTTTTGTACAAATCTGGGGTACTAGCATGAACTTGGTATCGACTCGACATCGATTTGATAAATAAAAATGTAACTCTTATTTCATTGCAATAAGGGTTATCGTTTAGAATTTATCGATTCTATCTGTCAAATTTATCTCATCGACGCGTAAGTACGTGCTCGCATAGCTGACCCTTAAGCAATGATAGACTTGGAAAATATATACTTTTTTTGCCGGGCTCGACTGTGGAGGCACCACCATATTACTTGGAGACCCCCTCGAAGTAATTCGGGGGAGAGTAAGAGTACAGCTCACAGGCAAAAAACCAGGAGGCCCACCATGCCTGGGACTGACGGATGGCGGTATATCCATCCCTAATAGCCGGGCCTTATGAACAGACTGGTAACGGGCAGTGGCGTCACTGGTGCGAGGGTTCCGGCACCGCGTTCACCAACCCGCCTGCCCAGCGTGTGTGAGTATGGGTAATTCTTCCAGGATGACCGCCGGGAGTAGGCTGATGGATGGACACTTTTTGTATACATTATATATATTTTTTGGGTTCCTCAAAATAAAACCTCAAAATAAAAAAACGGAACACTTATAAGATTATTTTGTTGTCCGTGTGTCTGTCTGTTTGTCAAGACCCTTTTGCCCGGGTCCCGTATGAGATATCAAGCTGAAACTGTTACCTCTTACAGGAATCTACGGCCCCATTGTGCTGTAAAAAAATCAGGATTCTAACTCGACGTGAAAAAAAAAATGCTCTTTACATAATTAATTTCCTACAAATTAAAAAATATATATTTCTAGTTGACTTAGAAACTTGAAATTTCGTTTACAGATTGTTATTACAGCACACACATAGAAAAAAATCTGAAAATTAAAATATTCAATTATTTAGGAAGTTATCAAGACCGACTTAATTAAACCCTTAAATACATAGAGTTTTATAGATCGTAAGTGTCAAGTTAAGTTAGTCATTTATAATTGCAAGTTACCTTAAGGTAACAATCTTAAGAGCGGCTTTGCTGCCGGATTGTAAAAAATCTGCATTTTTCTAATTAACCGAAACAGAACACTTAAATTCAAAATTCACTCAATAGTTATTTAACAAAACCTTATTACCTATGTATAGTGTATTGGTTTCTGTAAATTAGGATGTCAAAAATATTGTATCAATAAATATTTTGAAATTCTAATTTACGGAAACTAATGGAATCTTTACAATGGCAACATACTCAATACATAGGTAATAAGGTTTTGTTGAATAACTATTGAGTGAATTTTGAATTTAAGTGTTCTGTTTCGATTAATTGGAAAAATGCGGGTTTTTCACAATCCGGCTGCGAAACCCGTCTTAATGTTTTTATGTTCCAACTTGCACTTGGCCGATTTTTTTTTTTATTAAGCGTTTGTCTAATATTAGAAAAGCTATGGTTTTAGGATTTTAGAAGAGGTGGCCTTTTGTATTGGTATATATTTGGTTTTTGTTGGCCTCTCAGTATTTGCACGATTTGTATATTGTATTTTAAAAATTTGTATTTCACAAAACAATGTATTTTGTAAAAAAAGCGGAGACTCAAATGAGTAAGTATCATTCAATCACCAGTTTGACGGAACCGTTTCGTTTACGGCATACTTCGTAGACTCGTGTTAATTTCCAAAGACGAGACATTTCGATCGACTCCGGCGCATCCATCATTCGGCCACGCCCACCAGAGACTTTTGACAACAGCTTTAAACTATAAAACTGGCTACCAAAATTAGACCACCTACCGCAGCAATAATGAACCTTGTGGCAATTCAATAAGGGTCTTAACAGTTGTTTTGCCTTAATGGTGTAAATACCCGGTCAGTGCCTTCAGAAAAGGCATTAGAGACTTGACATGTTTTGAAGATCATTTTGTTTACTAAAGAAGTATGATCTATTGTAAAGCATTTAAACTAGATTTGAATTAGTTTTAACTATGATTTCCTGGTTTTTTTTTTGTGAGAGAGTCAGATTAATATTAATATTTTTGTATCGTTTTGTGTGTTTTATGCGGTGAATGAAAAAACATGGAAGACTAATTTCTGAAAAAGTGTCATTCGAAAATGGCACCAGAGAGTGAAAAGGGTAAAAGGCTCGTGATTGGTTCGCACTGTTATCATGTGATACTAGGTGAACTGTTGATTGGCCGACTCAAAGACACAATGAACGCTATTGGTGCCGTCTCGCCATACAAAATTGCGTTCAACACACTTTATCGCAGTGGCGTGCACAGAACTTTTTTGCTGGAAAAGCAAGCAATTGGTCAAGAATAACAATAAAAAAAATATGAAAAAATTTAAATACCACTTTGAAAAAAAAAATATTTGTATGACGCCAGGGTAGACAATGTCTACCCAAGAGTGATAATTTCCAATACTTATTTTTTCAAAGTGATATTGAAATTTTTTTCATATTTTTTTTATTGTTATTCTTGACCAATTGCTTGCTCTTCCAGCAAAAAGTTCTGTGCACGCCACTGCTTTATCGTAGGGTAATTTTTCAGTTCTAATCAGACTTCTATGTTTTTTTCGTTCACTGGTTTTACGTAGAACTGTTATTTTTTTCTTAATTTATTTTCTGTTTCTAACGTTTGTTAAAAAAAATTGTGTTGAATTTATTATTCAAAAGGTCAAGACTTCAATTTTATAGTAATTAATTTGATAGTTTCTCAGATTTATCTCCCAATTTGCTCTTTATTAGTGTTGCCCCGAACGTCCCAAAATTTTAATGATTATCGAATAAATATGTTCGAGTAACATTACGAGATGTCTAACAAATAGCCTAAAATATTTGTACCTATTTTTATTAGGACGTCATTATTTTCTTATACAAAATAAAAAAAGTTAATTTTCTTTTAACTCCAACGTTTCATGCTTTTCTCGAGATAACTTATGAGTATTGTGAGTTCATTCACACACATTTTTTAGTGTATGTGACCTCACGAACGCTACACAACGCGCAACCACAAAATAACCACTTACAGAAGGTTCACTCCGCATAACTGGCGAAAACAGGCGCACGCACACATAGACGCGTACGTACGACGATCTCGGATGAAGTCGGTCGAATGCCAATACGAAATTCTGCCGAGATCATCATCATACGTATATACGCGTCTATGCATGTGTGCGGCTGTTTTCGCTCCGTCGTCGAGTCGGCCTTCTGGTAGTAGATATCTATTTTGTGGTGCAACACACACAAAGCGCGCTTATCTGTACACGTCACTACTTCAACAATAGGCAAACAGACTTCGTGAAATAGTATTATAATGTATCTGTCAGTGGCGTGCATAGAACTTTTTTCCGGAAAAGCAATCAAAAGTTCAAGCTTGACAATAAAAAAATATTAAAAAATTTAAATAACACTTTGAAAAAAGAAAGTTTGTATGACGCCAGAGTAGGCACTGCCTACCCTAGAGCGAACATTTTCATACAAATTTTTTTTTCAATGTGTTATTTAAATTTTTTCATATTTTTTTTATTGTCAAACTTGACCTTCTGGTTGTGTTAGCGGAAAAAAGTTCTATGCACGCCACTCTGTAAGACATCTGACATAAAAAAGTATTACAGGTGAATTTTGCCCAAATTCACATCCCGTTTCAGATGACGTCATTCGTTTAAAAACATTTCAATGCGCTGTCCTCAATTTCATAATATCTCCAGTAACAAAATCATAACAAAAATAATACATTTTAGGCTATATTTCGACCCCGAAGGATCGTCCTGAGGCAAATAAAAAAAAATACTGATGTAATAAAAATACCTTAATATAAATAAATAAATAAACATTTATTTCACATTTGTGTATAATTCTACCAAACTACATAATAGTTTGTAGGCAGAAAAAGCTCCCTTTTACTTTACACTATTTATGTGAGCATTTATAGGCTTGTTTAATTTTCAAGTTTTAGATTTTAATTAGAACAAAAAAAAAGGGAACTTATTTGTTTTTTTATTCAGTTTACATTATATATTTACATATAAACACTTATTATAATAATTATTTCCAGATATATTTCGACATTTATAGTCGGTGTCAGTGGAATGAGGTACAATTAAAATCTAGAATTAATATATGTAATGTATAATTAATATAATAATTTATATCTAGATATTAACTGTACCTAATTCCACTCAAGCCGACTATAAATGTCGAAATATATCTGGAAATAATAATTATAATAAGTGTTTTTATATAAATATATAATGTAAACTGAATTCAAATAAAAGGCGAATTAATTGGTAATAATTAATTAATTAAATTAATAATAATCTATATTATATAATAGAATACGCTGATTGATAGACTGATCAACCCTTAGACCAAAAGGCTGGACCTAGGGACATAGATTCCTTTTATGACATAGAAATACTCTAAAAAGAAATTTTAGAAAATTCCCACGGGATCGGGACAAAAGGGATTCACGCAAGCAGCGCCGCGGGCGTCTGCTAGTAAACAATATATTTATTTCAATAATAGAATTAGCTACTTCTTCCGCTTGGCTACCAAATTTACCAATAACGCCTCTTTTCTCGTAACCTCAGTGAAGCAATTACGTTTATTTTTTAATTTCCTCAACGCGTCGTGACTCCGAGTCACGCGCGCCGCACGCGCTCGACGTGCAACGCGCGTCGAGTAACACGGTGCACGCGGTTTTATTATTAACCCCTGATAGAGTGGGCGGGGAAAGTACTTTTGTAAGGAAATTGAGGGTTTGAAATGGTAACATGTTTTAGTAAAAACAACAACGTCACAAGATGAATTCCCGGCGTATCAGAAGTGTGCCCAAGTGTTAACTGTAAAATCCAAGTCACAGTCCACACTAGGTACACTCGCTTTTCACCGACGATTATTACGTCCCAAATGTGATGGGTACTTCGGGCACAAACTGACTAACAGAGGTACGAAGACCGAGCACAAATTAATGTGCACCGCGGGGATTGAACCCACGATCTCTGGGTTAGCAGGCAAGCGCTCTACCACTCGGCCATAGAGGCGCTTAAGAAGCTTTGCGAATTTTATTTTTGTCACTGTCACTCCAAGCGAAAAATCGCGCAGTGCGAGAGGGGCGGATTCAGGGCAAAAGGGAAAAAAGTTGGTTTTATATTTTTATAAAAAAAACTAAAATAGCTAGCAAAATTTCAAATTTCAAATCTCTACATATCTATTGTTGAAAGACACCTAATAAAATATGTTTAAGTTCTGTATATGGTTCTTATTTGTCAAACGGGGAGAAAAAGTATGTTTGAAGACCTCATTTCAACAATTATTTCTATCGAGGAAAATTTATCCAAACATGTTTTCCAATTTCAAATCCCTAGATTATATAGTCAAGATGCATATACCAGGAACTGATTATAATTTTCGTGTATTTCATGAAATACACAGAAAAGAAACACCCGTATTTTTTCCGCATATCGCCTTAAGGGGCTTAGTATCGCCAAATGGGTACGTTCTAAAGCCTACTCCTCGTTTATGGCCAAACCAAAAATATTGAAAAATATTATTATTAATTATCAACTCTAAAAAACATACGCAACATTTTTCTCTTTCATACCACAAAATTAAATGCATCTCATGTCAATCCTATAGGTCGAAGGCTGGGGTCGAAATAAATCTTGTTTTACTTATATTTACGATATTAATTACCATATATGCACCTATCGCTACCAATGAGAAAACGGAACCCTAAAACCAATAAGTTTTGAATTGAAAATAAAAGTAAATATTAAACATACATTTTTTTTATATTTTAATATTAAGAGAAAAGGTAAAAAGAAAAACTACAGAACACGCTATCCAGTTTCACTAAGCGCCGACACGCAAGTATAAATTTAGTAATTGTTTTATTTATTTGACAGACTTACAAATAACAAAATTGTAATATTAAGGCGAGGATATCCGGAGAAATCAGTCCTGCTTCATAGTCCTCATTTTACACTTGACTATCCTACTCAGTGGAAGCCTTCCGCTCAGAAATCTCGCGATTTCAAAGTGTTTTTATTTATTATTTTGGAATGAGAAGGATGGGTTTTTAATATGACGGCCATTTTATATCTCATTTTGTACCATGTTTATTTTGGTGTAAGTTTTATTGTCTAAAATCTAATACAACTCAAATAAAATAATATTTACATCATAGTTTAGACCTATCTTTGCGATTTTAATGGATGCAGGAAAATGCAAGTACAAATGTTTTATTCTACGAAGTCTACCTTACCTATGGTTGTAGTAGTGCATGCACACACACTTTCTCTAGTGTGCGTGACCTCGGGAGCGCTTACAAAACGCTCAACACACACAAAACACGCGTATCTATACACGTCACTACTACAACCATAGCCAATTAGACTTCGTAGGATATAACATCTGTAATAGCGTATTGAACGGCCGAAATATTAAGATCAAACAGTGAAATATGACACATTATTTTTCAAATTTTTTTTGTCTCATTTCACGGCTTAATTTGCGTTTGAAAAGAGACAAATTGGGAGAACCCCGCCTTAACACGAGAATACTATGTCTGTATGTATGTTTGCTTATAACTCGAGAACCACTGATAACGACGACCTGCCCCTCTATTATGTATCTTTGGTTTCCAACTGGACTGGGTGCCTATCATCAAAAACATTGATAAAACTAAACTCTCAAAATTGCCTTTAGTGGTTATTGAACTATTTACGAACTGTGACGTCACTTCAAGTACGAACATATCCTTAGACAATCGGAATTCGATAGTGTATATATGTTTTTGATGATAGGCACCCCGTCCAGTTGGCAACTAAAGATACATAATAGGCCCTCTGGTCAAAGGGAGCTGAGCAGTGGACATTTTGGGGAAAGAAGTCGGTAAAAGGGATAAAGCATTATGTAAAAATGATTCTAAAAGTACGGCTTAAAATCATAATAATTGAACAAAGACAGAAGATAAGTAAGACGAGGACGGAGCTAGTCTATTATAATAATTGATGGTAGTAAATCCAGAGGTGTCATGTCTTCCGGTACATATAGGGAAAAAAGTTAATGTCGAACGCTTAGAAGGTTGAGCGGCATCATAAATAAAACAAGGAATATTTTAATTTTGAGATGTACGTACGTAGGTAGGTTTTTAATGGTCATCTTTGAAAAAGTCATTTTTTTTTGTTTGTACCGACGCTTTTTTTCTTCGATGAACTGTTTAGTTTTTTATTTCTTTACATTCGTTACATATAAGTTATATTATCTTGCCTGTCTCTCAAAGAGGTATGCAGAGGCCACAAATTTCCATTTGCTACGATCCTGACACCTTTGCTTCTTCCATATCCAACTTTGAGTCATACAAGTTCTTATATTACGGGTGCTTTTGCGACCGGATCCGCCAAACATGCTTTCGCGTTTGGACAATTTAGCATATTAAATAAAAATATAAAAAAAATATAAAAATTTGTATAATTAGTAAAGAAAAAACAATGTGCATTTTTCAGATTTGACACAAGTATCACAATCATCGAGAAAAAAATCGGAAAGATCAGTAAAATCACGGAAAATGTCATTTTGCGTTGGACTAGTATGATCAGTTTAATGATCTAACTACAAAATAAAATATATTTTTATATAGTTAATAAAAGAAAGTATTTTCAGCCTTTCCAGATTTTTATTATTTTTTAACTGTACAGAAAAATCACGCATTAAATAAATACATTGTTTGTGTATTTATTTTAAAATAACGAAAGAAAATAATAAAAAATAATTATATGAAAAAGGTACTTAGATGAAAAAAATCTGTTTGGAACAAAAAAAAATTTCCCATAATCTTTTTAAAGATTCTTCTGAAATTCGAGCCGCAACAATCACTATGTCGATATATTTCACTCTGTAAAGATAAACCATGCATTTGCACTGCATTCACTCTATATATATATATATATTATACTAATCTACTTTCCTGCTCTACCCAACATTCTCTACCATAAATAAGTGTAGGAGCTAACACTCCACTATCCACCGCCAATGTTACATTTTCGCTGTCCATGAAGGAGTGAAAAGAGTCCACATTAATTCCCGCATTAAATTTTTTTTTAATGTCACCGTCAGATTTTCAACCTAGATAGACACGAATTTGTTAACTTTTTATATTTCCTCATCTCACAGCATCATCTCTTTCTAGAAACATTTATTTCCTTTTAAAAGCCTCATCTATGACTGTCACCATCTGCTGCAGCTCATCCAACCAAGAAGCAAGTAGCACTTTGTTATTGGCGTAGAATAGACATCTGATAAGTAACTCCCCTAACGTCAGTCCCCATTCATTCCTTTTTTAATAAATAATTTAAACAACTCTCCATAAACAGATTGAACAGCCACGGTGACGCTACACATCCTTGTCTTACTCCTCTAGATATGTTAAACCATTCAGTGTATGGCCCAGTTAATGCTGGTGCAAGCACTGGCATTCTCGTAGAAAGATTTCAGGGCCCACACCAAGTGGCTATACCCACTCCATACACGAATAGTGTTGTGTAGAAGTCATCGATCAACACTGTCGTAAGCCTTTTCTTAATTAACATTTAGACTTTTTTCTACATTCACAAACACGCAAAACACCTTTATGTGTGGCATAATTATATACCTATACGTACAATTGTACGGTCAACAAAAGAGTTAAGTAATAAGATCCAGCCCAAACACTTTGACCCTAAGACCCACATACAAGTGATAGATGAAATGAAGAATACTTGATAAATAGTGCGTATATTTATATATTGACCAAATATTACTCACGTCTTCTATCACACTTCTCTGGGTCGTAGGATCGCAATGTTTGCGCTGGGATCTGGTAACTTATCTCTTTTGTTGATTATACATTGAACATGTACAAATATAAAACCCAGTAGATTTGTACGAAATCAAATATAATTAAGCTTTCTAGTCCTAGTAAAATCTCCAGTCTCCAAAAAAATTTTAGGTAGATCAAGTTGTAAAGGTGCAAAAATATTATGTAATATTAAACTATTTATTGACCCGTTATAGTCTATATGTCCGGATCTATATGTCTCGAATTGGCATTCCATACCTGTTTGAGCATAAGAGGAAAAAAAAGTACAGTGAACCTTTTAAATTTGTACCCATAAGTTATAGTATATAAGTACTACTTAGATGGCTTAATTATTGTAATGCAAAGTAGTTTATATTTTGACAAACACTTTATATTTGACATCAACTTTTGTTAATATTGAGAAAATTACAGAAACTTTAACTGCAGAGTTTTTTGAAAATTGAATTTCAAATGATGTAACTAAAGTGCGTTTCACAAAATATTTTCTATGCCATAATGTTGGCCCCCCTGTTTGTAAACGACGTCTAAACGAGATGATTAGATATAACAAAATTTGCGTTTATCTATTGAATGATCTACACTGAATTGCGTTGCTACCAACATGTCGGCGTAGGAGCTATTTCATACGTGAAAAAAGCCTTAAAAATCTAGAAGTGAGCAGAGTCAAAGCTTATTTTTGAATTTGGAATAATTACGAGTCAAATAGGCTATTAAGGGCTCAAGTCTGTATCATTTGTGCGGACGTGACGCAGTATACGGTGGACGGTTACGCCCACACGTTCCAATATCGAATAATTCGAATTCAAAAGGTTAATGTTGATTGCTGGCAGAACATAATCGAAGTGGGTTTTAATTGATTAATTATTTTAAATTTTAGGTTCAACTAAAATCTTTATCTACTCCCTTTGAAAATATTATACTCGTAAATAATGGCAAGCGAAAACGATATGATGGTCGTAGATAAAGTATTGTGTCCAACTGAACATAATTAGCTTTGGTTTGTTTCATAAACATAAGTAAGTAGGTACTCTTGTCCCAATGCAGTTCATTAAGTCACATATGCACAAAATAATATTATATACAGATTTATGAGTTCTAAAAATACTGGGAATGTAAGAAAATATTTATAAATTTGTTAGACTGATACAATTTATTTCGATTTAGAATAGAACCGGTGGCTCTACCGCGTAATTCTCATTTGTATCAACTTCAAGCATGCGAAATTCAACGCGTGCAAAAGAGATGGCATGTTAGGCGGGCGTCGTCGCACGCACGTCAAATTTCAATCTCAAGTTGATGTTGATGAAAATGAGAATTACGCGGTAGACCCACAGCTCTTGTCAATGTGGTAATCCCCTCTCTGGATTTTTAACCATTTGTTTTATAGTGCTCCGCATTTGCTTTCTAACTAATTCGTGTAGGTTTTCCATGATGAAGTTCTGTCTGAGAAATTATCTGAATTCAAATTCAAATTCAAATTCAAATTTATTTATTTACAGTTTAAAAACAAAGATTGGCGTTCTCTAGTCCCCACAGTAGGATTCCCTGGGTGGTGGGGACTAGCTTCCTTTACTCGTCTCATAAATTTGGTGTTCCATGCTGCATTATACAAAATCAAAAACACAGATCTTAGCTATATAAGATAAATTATTTTATATATATAAATTATTCAGTTACCATTAATTACATTAAATTTAAAATTGCTTAAACGAGAAAGGTAGACTGATCCATTTGTCTTTAAATTAACCAAAATATGACATAAAATAACAAATGGTCACTTGGTGCGCACTAGGGACCAGGATTAAATAAGCAACATTAACTTCAGACCAGAACTTGACTTACACCAGACCAAAAACAATTGCCATCAAGATCAGGGTACCTTGAGCAGCAATGCCATCTTGCGGGTTTGAGTGCGACTAAAGCAAATAAACTTCGGGGTAGCGCACGAAGTACCCGCAGGGTGGCCTCTACATTTTTTATTTTTATTTTTTCTGTTTAAGCCTGTACCTGAGCCTAGAGCATGACCAACTCCAGTCTATCTAGGATTCGTTTGAAGAAATTCGGACTCTCCTTGTATTGAAAAAAATATATTTGGTTTATTAATCTTTTCTCTAGGGATGTTACGTATAAACAATGTACTAAGATTTATACTTTTGTCAAAAAAAAATGTTTTGCACCCTCTCTTTTTTTGGTTATCAAACGTTCGCTTCAAGAACGCGGTTAAAAGATCAACTTGATTTTTTTTTCATAAAATAGGTAATAGAAATATGAAGGTATATCACCTAAATTCAATATTTTTTTCCCTACAAAATTTTTCAGTATTAGCTAAAAACACACCAATTTGTTGTTTCGCTGCGTGATCACTAGTATTACGCGTTCAAGAAAAAGAGGCCAAATAGCCAACATATAATCGCCTCTATGACAAGCAAATAAAGTCTTTGCCGTAGGAATTATTGTGCTGGACGGGTAATAAAAAAAGTTGCTAGGGTATGCCATCTTCTTAAGTAGGTTAAGCTCATTCATAAATATGTCATAAGGTTGTATATATATATTTTGCTCATACTCAAATGTCATTCATTTAAACTCATTAGTCATAAAGGTTGTATATATTTTATGTCATTTACTGTTTATAATTCGACTGATGCCGGCTCCAAAGTGGGCCGAAATATATTTCGAAAATAAGTTTTTATATGCTGTTATTAATTATACAAAAAATAAAAATAAAATAAAATAACAAAGTTGCAGTAGGGAAATTAAAAGATACACACATATCAAAATATTCGTTTTCCTTGCATACGTGCACGCAAATGCAGGTCCGAATCAAAAAGAAAACGAGTTCGAAATCCGAACAATTTAAATTGCACGTTATTGCTACTGTGCACGCGGCGTTCGGACCGATTCTTTCCTCAAATTCCATAGCAACGTTGTAATTATGCCCACCGATTTTGCTCATCCCGATCTGGTGTTGCCAACAATAAAAAATATTGTAGGTCGTGTATTTGAGTAATTCGCCTAATTCGTGGGAGTCAAAATTCTTAGCCTACCTGCTTAGCGTGAGAAAGGCTTAAAAACAAAAGTCACGTTTTCGTGGAATAAATCTCGTCTGTCAATTCGAGGGAATTGGCGTAAAATTAGAGTATCGGCTGGGAAAAGAAATTAGTTATTAGTAAACTTTTTAGTCAAAGAAAAAAGAGCGGCGATTTCTAAATTAAAATGAGATAATTCGAATACGAACGGATGCACGCGCCCCGCTGCGCGAGGTCAGACAAAAAAAGAAAACCGTCAACCGAACTGTCAGTACGTGAATGAGAAATGTTGCCACGGTAAAAAAAAGGCAACGACTATTCATTCATAAAGCCAGTCGCGTTTAGGAAATTAGTTTATTTTAATTACTCGTTGAGCGTATTGTTGTATTAATTATTGTTTGTGCCCGTCCGATAGCGAGAATGGACAATATATTTTATTGTCTTTCTGTACGGGCCTGATTTATACATCTAGTTAGTAAGTTATTTGAATTTTAATTTAGACGAGTTTTAATGGTTACGGTTGAATGGGTTCTGATTAGGGAAAACAACCTGCGAGGGCATCTCGCATGAATAATGGCGGATATAAATTTCGGTTATGTATGACTTAGAAAAGCGATCGCCGGTGATTTGACCCCTTGAGTGACTAGGGTTGTAACAAAGGCGTCGTGTTTGCTCTGTAACGAGGAGATTCGAAAAATAGACGTTGAATGATGGCTGCAGGTCTAGCATGTCTGGCCCGTCTTTATATGTATACAGCTAATGCAAACTTAAGTAATGCAACAGATCTGCCATCTGTTATCACTAGTTGTAACTAATGGGTATAATAATGCTATAAAATTACAATGCACTTTCTACATTAATAAATCAAGGTATTCGATATACTTTGTGATTTAATAGCATTGTAATTTGTTCTAAGATTGAGCAGCCTTTCCATAAGGTACTCTGTGCTGGGGACTAAATAGACGAGTAACAAGATATCTTGCAAAATTCTGAAAATGTATTTCTGTTTCATAGTCCTCCAAGGGCAACAGCAGGTAGGTTGATCAATAAAGACCAAAATTCTACTTTGCAAGTTCCAAAAAATTTACCTTTGAACATTACTGAGTTTCTTGTATACATTTTGCTAGTTAGTTTTGTTAGTTGTTTCAATATTAGGTTTTTACATATGAAATTGCCGTTTTCTATAGAGCACTGGAAGGAAACTCAATTTTCAGTAATAACATTTTTGCATTTTTTCTAGAAAAGACAAATACAAATATGTGATTTCTTTTGTGTATGAATGAGACAACATTAAGCTAACAGCAACATCAATTTTATTTTTGAAAAGTGTCAGCTGTAAAAAATTATTACGAATCTTATCATGGAAATGGATGGCATTTAGGACGAACTATGTTTGAAGATTTATTTTTATAATCAAACTGAAAATAAAAACAAAATTTATTACGTATATATAAAACCTTGAAATCAACGTTCAAACAAAAAACAAATCATTGAAATAGCTATTGCATTACAGGAATTATGAACTCATGAATCTGTAAGAAACTTTCAGCAATTTTATAAGTAAGAAGATTATTAACTGTTTGTAACATAACAGATATGCTGGGCATGTTAGCTGTACATATCTCTTTGTTGGTTTATACAAGTAGCGCAATAAACGGGTTGTATAAAGAAGCAATCAGTGAAGATTGATCTGAATTCGTGGCAATAGCTTCAATCATTTATTTCCCAACTAACACACAACCTGCTTTATTCGCTTCTGTAAATCCTCTTGGACGCAAAAGAGGGTTATAAAAGCGGTGAAATTTACTTGTAGACATAGAAAAACGTTAGCTAATGCTCTCAGCAATTGTTGAAGCTTTGAGGTGCAGAAAAGAGTTAGTAAATGCTATTTTAGCGATTTACAACTCCAATAGGCAGTAATAGTATGCTTAGGAAATATAAAAGTGTAATCATAACGCCAATGTATGGCAGCCGTATATCCGATATTACTAACTCCGATACAAGAATTAAGCACGTACAGTTGAGTTTAAATACTCTCGTAGAGTTACATAATGCTTAAATGGAGTCTATTAGAGTTTATGTTCTCCTAATTCAGTTAGAATTTGCCATTTTAGACCAGTGACACAAGAGCGATTTATATTTCTATTATACGTGACATCGCCGTATAGGTGCGAGTAGGACTCGTGCTTTGAGTGTTCCGTACACACTTTATCAATGAAATTCATGTTTTTTGTTAAATTAGCTTTTACGGTACGATAAGATACGGTACGGTACGGTTCGGTATGGTACGGTACGGCACGGTACGATATTATACGATACAATACGACATGGTACGGTACGGTACGGTACGAAGAAGTACGGTATGGTACGATACGGTACGGTACGATACGGTACGGTACGGTAGTACGGTACGATACGATACGTAATATAACCGACACCGACCCGAATTATATAGATGAGATCAGTATTTATATTTAAATTATCATGTCTATCAGTACCTATTATTTATATTTATAAAACAAAAAACATTAAAAGCTTTTACAGTGTATTTCATTTTAAACCATTATATATTTGCTACCGTACCCTAAAATTTTATGATCGATTGCTATCAAGGCCATGATTTGGCTTTATACACCGCTATCATATTGCTCTAAAACTTAGTCACCTACTTTCTACGTCCTAACGACGTATGAAATGCTCAGAGAAGTTACATACTCCTAAGAAATATTCCGCCATTGTTATTTTTATTTTGTTGAATTGGTTCATCGAAATTATCGTTTCGTTACAGATATTGACGACAAAGAATGAAAGAATTTTTAAAAAGAATGAAGGAGTACTACATTGCTGCAGTTGCAGCCGATAATTTAGAAAATAAACGAAATATCTAACCTAACCTCTTTGCACATTTCTCTAATTTTCAATCTTCTTTCACATTATTAGGAAGGCGTATTAAAAACGAAGTGGAAAACTATATATAGATACCAGTAAAATTATCTTCGTAAGGAAATTTCACTCACAACACACATAATACTATACCATGGAAAAAATAACATCCAATTTATTTGCGTCGCATATCGTTCACTTTATTTGTATCTTGTAGTTAGTGGACCCCGAATGACGTATGAATCGCTCTTGTATCGCTTTTTAAGCCCCTCGGTGTGTATGAATCGCTATTGTAACCCTCTTGTATTGACGAATGCCGCTTAATTTGTGCCCAAATGGACATATAGCGAAGGTATAGCGGGAATATATCCGGATATAAAGCCAGTTCGTATTTCATCAATACTTAACGGCTTACGCTCTATCGCTCATGTATTTCTCAGTTTTGTTAGTTGGGTTGGGAATATTCTAAGGGTACAAAACCGAGGCAGCATTGTCAAGTTTTTAAAGTTTGGTTAAAATCAAACAACATTTGGGATCTAAAATAATTTAACTTACTAATGCAATGTATGTACAGTGGAGACCGCATCAAGTAAGACACATTGGACTTTGTACCTATCTTATATTCTTCTCTGTAGGGGCTAATGTCGTACTGCAAGTGTATAGCTTGATGTGGTCTCAACTGTACAAAATATATGTGCATTTTAAATTGTCGCCATTGGCTGTCAGCGTTACCACGCGTATAGATATCTTATATAGTATATATATTAAAGTGATCTTCTAGCTTGTCTGGAAGAAATCGCTTTTAGTGATAAGACCGTATCTTGTTTTTCTACTTTAAGTTTTCTTTTATATTGTGCACCATAACGAGTATTAGTCTTGTCTTGAAATCTGTACGTAGGTATACATAAATGCTTATGTACACTTCTTTATATAATTTTCTAATTGTTTCGAACGCCTCGACCACTAGGTACTCCATAGGTCGCAGGTTCAATTCCTGTATTCCATATGCGTTATTCGGAAGGCACGTTCAGCTATAAGTTTAAACTTGTGCTTGAACTACGGTGATAGTGCTATCACGTTGGGATGTAATATTCGTCGGTGAAACGTGGGTGTACGGGTTTGGACTGTGACTAGCATTTTACAGTCCACAATTGGAAACACCTCTGATATTCTCTCGGAGTTTCATGTTGTGACGATATGTGTACTATCGGCAATCCGTATAATTTAGTATTCTATAATATACCTAGGCATTCCGTAGAATGTCTAAAACGCTCAGGCGATGCATACAATATTATTTATTCCATACTTTACCTAGGCATTCTATGCAATACCGAATATGTAGGTACAGTTAGATAGACGCCGTAGAGTTTTTTCTTTTTTAGGGTTCTGTGCCCAAAGGGTAACCAACGGGAACCTATTACCTACTTAGACTCCGCTGTTCGTCTGTCTGTCCGTCTGTCCGTCTGTCACCAGGCTGTATCTCATGAACCGTGAATTTTCACACATGATGTATTTCTGTTGCCACTACAACAACAAATACTAAAAAACAGAATAAAATAAATATTTAAGGGGGCCCCCATACAACACACACGTTTTTTTTGTCATTTTTATAGATAATGGTACGGAGTAATATAGGATAATGGTATAGAGTCCGACTCGCACTTGGCCGATTTTTTGTATCTTATCACATCAATTTCGGTAAAGTACAAAATTATGATCTGTGGCATAGCCCATCATTTTATACTTTACCTGATCTCCTAATCACATTATACATATAATTCCTAGGTATTTTATACATATTCTATGTAAAGTTATTGATACATTGCCTTCTCGAACCCGGTATTTCATAAACTAACTAGGCAAAGTTATTCTATTGTATTGCAGAAATGGATCAGAATTGATATAATCAGAAATTTGAATAATTGCTGTACTTGAAAAACTATAATTACTTTAAGTTATCGATATTCATAACTTTTACACAAAGGTACATTTTAAATAAATATTTTTACATCTCATATCTTCATGTTTTATCAATTCTTGCTTTAGGGGGAATGATTCGTATCCTCTAAGAAACGCACAACTTAAGGGGGTATATCGTCAATATAGACACATTTTGAAATTATTTATCTGCTGTTCAAAAGTTGTTCCAAGTTAAATAAATTAGTATAACAATTTTGGAACCTTTTTCTAGATTTTGGTCTATCAGAAACGCGATTGGAGGAATTTTACTTGATAGAAGTAATTATTGAAATGAGGTCTAAATTTGCACTTTTTTTTATATTCTGACAAATTGGGGTAGTATACACTCTTAAAAAATATTTATTGAGATGCTTTGTAACAATACCTAAATTATCGGAAATGGAACTTTTCATAGCTATTTCAGTAATTTTTTTATTAATTTAAAACCGACATTTTGTCAATTTTCCCCGATTCCATCCCTCTCGCACTGCGGATTTTTGCGCCTGGAGTAACGGGGACCTTTGCACCGACGATATATCACCTTAAGATGGTACCTCTTATTTTTGAGTTAAAGATATTAAATAAATGTGAGATATGGCATTTCACGAACATAGTTTAGTGTTTTTTTAGGCTTTTCCGGCAAAATTTTGTTATTTTATGCATTAAGTTGTAAATGTATGGGCACACAAACTTAAAACAAGCCTTTAAATTTGTGCATAAAATAATATTTGTAATGCATAAAATAACAACATTTTGCCGGAAAAGCCTGACTGACACAATATTGTAGACAATTTTTAAATCTACAGAATTATTGTTTAAATTTTTTTTCTCATTCGCGTTCTACTGAAAAGTATTATTTTCTCCTATTTTGCGCTATCGGAGACGCAGCGATCGTCTAACGCACGCTGATATGAACGTTATTTCAATATAGTTTTTGTCGATATTTTTACCGACACAGATCGACTCAAGGTTGTTGGCGGATGCATGCCCCTTAAGCCGCTTAGTATCGCCAAATGGGTACTTTCTAAAGCCTACTCCTCGTAGTAGCCAAACCAAAAATAATGAAAAAAACTATTGTGAATTATCAACTCTACGAAAACATATGCAACATTTTTCTTTTTCGTATCACCAAAACTTCTATATGAAAAATTATTTTAACCGACTGGTGTTTTTTGGCTTAAATTCCCTACGGCTTCTAAGCGCCTAGGTCGATTTAATTCATATATGCTTTGATAAATAGATAAATTTAATAGCTATAAACATAACATAGGATTATTCAATCAAACAATCACGTCCATGTGAAAAGTATTATTTTCTCCTACTTTGCCCTATCAAGGACGCAGCGAGCGTCGTAACAGCCAATATGTATTGCGCGCTGATATGAACGTTATTTCAATGTCGTTTCCGTCGATATTCGTACCGACAAATATCGAGCTGCTAATTTGGCGACGGTAATCGCCTTAATATTTATTTATTTAATGGTAGACTGCCAATCTGTTTGCAATGGAATTTTAATTCGTTAGTTTACAAATTACAGGAAGGCTCGAAACAAGCAGATCTATAGCAATTCGAAAGCTTGCGAATTAATAAAACTTTACTATGCACAATTTCAAAATTATTTATCATTATTATCCATCCATAGTATCTTCATAACCCTACAAATAATTTTGAACCTTCCGTCGCTAATTTAAGGCTCTAATTTGAGAAACTGTAGTCGATATTGATTGTTTGCACTAACCAAACGTAATTTAATTTTAATGATTCCAAGTTTAAATTTGAATCGTAAAGAAACTCAAACAAAACGAGTAACGATTATTGTTGGTGATTGAAATAAAAGTAAAGTAAAAATACCTATCAACCGATATGTTGTAATGGTTGATTGGTCATATATTAAGGTTCTGCATGTTGTTTCCTCTATATTAGTTTTATATAATATATTAATCGTCAAAATGTTATCTAAGTATTTATTATGTAAACTGCCTTTATGCATTTTCTTTTTCTGTTAACACTGCATGACCCTAGAGCATGAACACCGCCAGACTTTGGAGGATTCATTTGAAGAAATTCGGACTCTCCTTGTATTGAAAAAAAAATATTTGATTGGTTGATCGTTTATCTAGAGATTCTATTTATAAACAATGTATTATGGTTTACACTTTTGTCAAAAAAAATATGTTTTCCACCCTCTTTTTTTTGGCTTTCAAACGTTCGTTTCAAGAACGCGGCTAAGAGATCAAATTGTTTTTTTTTCTTCATAAAATAGGTAATAAAAATACAAAGAGATTTTACTTAAATCCACTATTTTTTTCAATACAATATATTACATTATTAGCTAAAAAAACTCCAATTTGTTGTTTCGCTGCGTGATCATTATATTACGCGTCCAAGAAAAAGAGGCCAGTGAGCCAACATATAATCGCCTCTATTAAAAGCAAATAAGGTATTTGCCATTGGACTTATTTTGCTGAACGAGTAATAAAAAAAGTTACTAGGACAGGCTATCCTCTTAAGAGTTCCTCCATTCAAATTGTTCCAACGGTTGTATGGAAGAGATCGCTTTTTAGTGCTAACACCGCTAATAGCAGGGTATGCTTTTACTATTGAAATTGTCACATTTTTTTGGTTTTTTGGTGTGCAACAAATAATATTTAAATAAACAAACAAACTAGGGAGACGGTTTAGACTTCATTAAATAAAGGTTAGTCTACAAAGTATTACATTTCCGGAGGGTTTTTTATTTCCAACTGGCCCCTAACCCCATCCGCAGCTTCTCGCGACATTACTCAATAGTTCATTAACTGCCGTTCACAATTCATTGCTTATAAATCAAAAAACCTTAAAAAACAACGACATACTCATTTGGCTGCCCGTGCCTTACACACTATTAAAAAACAAAAATGAAAAAAAAAAAACTGAAAGGCTGCTTGTGTCTTGAATCCTTGCTTGCTCTTATTGCCTATTAAAAATATATCGGCAAATGTTTATTGAAATTCATAATTTGAAATAGCCAATTAGCGTGGTTTGGATGACTAGATTCGAGCGTTACGAGCTCTGGTTATGAGCGTTGCCAAATTTGACGTCTTTTCAGTTTATTTTTTCACATTATCATTTTTGGTATGACTTCATTTTTTTAAATTTATTTATTCATTAATATAGATTCAAGTAAGATTAGAGCCTAACTAGTCCATACAATACTTAATTGCCAGCCTATAATATTTCGTAACTGTCACTTAAATGTCATAGCGTGTAGTTAAATACTAAATTGTAACCATGACTCAAGAAATAATTGAAAAGAAATGTCTTGTCTCCATGTTTTTTTAGCAAGCTTTTTCATAGAGTTTGCGGGTATTTTTCTTACCTATTATATTTGTCAAAGCAACTATTTAACTTTATTCGCGTATTTTTTTCTCATATTGTGTTAATTCTACGAATATAACTAATTTTGTTTTTATAGTAGGTTTATTTTAAGATTTAGGGTTCTGTTTATTTTTAGTTTAGTTTGTAACACGTATTTATTTTTAGCAGTTTAGTTTGTTTAAGTATTTATATGAAGCCATTTAAGAAAAATATAAATATAATTTTCCATTTTAAGTAATTAAATAATCTTTGTGTATAGGTAATACATCTAGAATCTAAAAAAATTCAAATAGATTATTTTGCAAAATAGGTACACATAATACACTTTTTACACGTCAAATTTAATCTAATAAAAATATATGTAATAAAATAATAAATGTACTGATAACATCCTAGTTATTCAGCCTAAAGCCTATTTCTAGGGCAGCAGCAAATCCGGTCAATGACCTTAGTACTGGACCCTGTACCACGAAACGCAGTAATTTTCGTCAAGGGATAAACATTGTGTGGCGAGATTGACGTATCGTTTTTTTGACGCGTACAGTTTTTCTAGCTGCCCTAGAATTAGACTTTAGTTTTTTTTTAACTGTACACAATGAGGGTGTTCCGTATAGGTTTGAAGGCAAAGATCGATGTAATCGTTTGACTAGACAAAATTAAAAAAAAATATCAACCATAATATAAAAAGAGACTAACCAATCAGAGAACTGAAAAACCTACGATAAAAAAAATTATATGATCGTTTTCCGATACTAACTTATGAATGTATGCAATATCGAAATAATTTTTGATGCGTATTTAGTAGATACATATTTTAGTATATATATTTTTTCTGATTACCTGATTGGAGGATTGTTTTTCCTTAAAAAATATCTTACCCTGTAACAAATTAAATCGTTTTTACGGGTTATTAATCTCATTTTCTTCCATTATCTATTTTTTAACTGAATTTCGGTGTTTGTCTATCTTTTTGTCCACCTATGCATGCATACTGATACTAAAGAACTGCTGGGCCGACTCAGCCGTGTGACAAATATTTTTATTTTGAACTAACGTTCTTTAATTTGTAATATCTGTAAATTTAAATACAGTGTAAAAATTGTTTACGAATAAATAAATACACGCAATATTAGCACTAATAGTTATTCGAAATTGGTACCAAACAGTCAAAGGAGCAAAAGGGTCAAAGGAGCAAAACACTCAGAGGAGCAAAAAGCATGGTTGGTTCTTTTTGTGTGTCATACGAGACTGGGACAGCCGTGATTGGCCGACTCACTATGACAGTAAACGTGAAGCCGACGCCACTATAAACGTGTGTCCGGCACACTTTTCAAGTGGTAATTTTTCAGCGCAAATGAGACTTCTATGATTTTTTCGCTCACTGCTATCACACGAGTCAAAAGATCTTGGGATTCAAAATATCTGCCCGATTTGGCTGTCCTATCATCGTAGAGAAAAAGTACACATGACATTATTTACGTCACAGTATGGGATTTGAGCGATCGACAATATACACATTGAATGCTATTGTTTTTAATCATAGATATCATAATAATAATTATTATTATACAACGTGTAACAGAAAGGTGTAACCATATTTGGAGAGCTTATTCAGTCAATGGAATAGAAAAACTTTTACTATGGGGTCAACCCTCAAATCTCAAAAAAAAATCCGCGCTTCTGTACATTTCAGCCGAGCGGCATTGCATTTTTCTATGAAGCGAGTAATTTTTTTTTTTCGATATACAGGATTTGTTGCATAGCAAAAGTTGTTCTAAACCATTGACTGAATAAGCTCTTCAAATATGGTGACACCTTTCTGTTACACGCTGTATACATATCAGTGTTTTTAATTATATCTGTATTATCATGTGCGAATAAAGACGCAGAGTGTGTTGAGAGGTGGATAAATAGAATGGTCGCCATTTCTATTCCCAAGGTCTACTGACTCGACTAATACCAACATAATAAAATTAATTCCTGTGTTTAAGATGGAAGCGCTGGCCAGTAACAAAAGGGCCTCACTGACAAACCGCTCCCGTTCCAAATTCGAATTTCAAAATTAATGGCGGATTTGACAGGAGCTTTATTGTAAGACTAATTTAAAATTTTAAATCTTATCAACTTTCGCGATGACAGGGGCTTAATGGGATCGCGCGGTTGTTTTTAAGAAATAATCCCTTGCAATTCGTTTCGAGTGAAGAGGTTAATATTGCTTTTCTAATTTCCATCTTTGGTGGTGATGGGATGTATGTCAGTAATTTTGATTATTTTTAACAATCAAAAAGTATTTTGATTTTTTCCAGGATGAGAATATCCATAAAACACTAATTAACAATGATCGAAGAAACGAGTATATTTTCAATTGTATTTATCATTATTTTAGTAAGTACTTCAAGTTATTTTTTTTAAACTTACGTAATGAGCGTTTTTCCATATGTCAAATTTAGTGTAAAATAAGATTCCTAGATGGCAGTGACGTATTCTTTAGTAACAGAATCAAAGACAAAATTTGCACCGATTCCAAACAAACGAATAACCACTTTGACGTTGATTGCTACAAAACGCATTTTGTCTATGATGACATGGATAGCGCCATCTGGAGGAAATCTCAGAACTAAGGAAAAAAAAACAACGAGAAAAACGCTCATTTTATCATTAATCGCTCTGGGTCATATCTTCAACTTCATTAGACAAAGAACATTAGACAAAAAAAGGCGTTTTGGAACGCTACCTTAGTGACGAAGGGATCTGCCAAACTTCACTATAGGGGGAGCTGCTATCGTTTGACCCTTTCAACCATAGAAGTAGCGTTAGATGGACTTAAGCCGCCATTTTGTATGGCTTTCGAACTGTCTACTGTAACTATTTCAGGATACTTCAAAAATTCTATTCGAACCAACAAAAAACAGTATTTTGATGATTTTTGAGATGCGTAATGTGATAATTCTAAAACGCTATAACCAAGATTATATTAATCAAACAGAAAAAGTTCAACGTTATTTACAACATGAACCTGAACCTGGGTTCGTGTGAAAATTAGGTATCACTGTCTCCGTATGGCTTTGTAGCTCTAGAACTAATACTATGCTTTCATTCGATATAACGTATGAACTTTTTTACGAAATTCCTGTGAACTACTTATGTAACCAAAATCAACATAAATACTTTTTCAATGCATGTGCTCGTAAAGGCCCACTTTTTATGCATCAAAACCGAAAAAAAGTCGATTATTTTGCCCTAGGGCTTTATTATTATTATTTTTTTAAATTTATTTACAATGGTTGGCTAACCTGCAGCCTTTCCTGTGTACCATAGATGTTATACTTTTTTTCCACTGTTAAACGGCTCTGGATACAATCCTTTTGAGCCAATCATAATTTAAAGTTCACAAGATTATATTTGTTTTCATTTCCTCACACTATGCATTGAAAAACGTATTGATACACGGGCGTAAGAGCAATAAATTACTCGGTTACGTTTAAAACACTCGCTACGCTCGTGTTTTAAATCGTCCTCGTAATTTATTCCTTTGCGCCCTTGTAGCATAAACTAATATTTTATATTTTAAACTAAACCTACTTCAGTTATAGTCAAAGCTCGATGTGTCGTCTCTCCGCGAAATGACTACATATAGAGCCTATCATAGGATTCATAGGTTTGACCAAAGATTTTCATCAAACCTTCAGATAGATTTTAGTTTTGGCCTTTAAGGGGCTCCACAATGCTAAACATCAGTTTTGTATTGGATTCAGTTCCGTCAATGTAGAGGGTACAAATTTGAAAAAAATATGGCGTGTTTTGTGACTCAAGGCAATTATTAATTACACTTTATAAATAAACATACTTTCAATCTTCCTTTAAGTATAATGCTTTCAAAAAAGCATGAATTTCACGAAAAAAGCGATTCAATTTCCATATTTCAAAATCGATTGAAACGAAACCAACACACGCAGATACTTACTAGAAAAAAACATCTTTATTATATAAAGAATTTATAGTTAATGTCCTAATATAGTCGCGATTTCAAAATAACTGAAGTTTTGCGTGCGCGGCCTCTGATTAGAGCAGGATAGACAGTTAAAAATAAAAGCGTTAGAGCAGGACTGAATTTTAGCATTGTGCAGCCCCTTAAGAAGCCTCTTCCCAGCGTCATCCGAAAATAATTTTATTGGTAAAGCTATTTCTCTTAAACGCAGTGGCGTGCACAGAACTTTTTTCCGGAAAAGCAATCAGAAGGTCAAGTACGACAATAAAAAAAAAATATGAATAAATTTAAATAACACTTTGAAAAAAAAAAGTTTGTATGAAAATGTTCACTCTAAGAAAGGCAGTGCCTACCCTGGCGTCAGACAAACTTTTTTTTTTCAAACTGTTATTAAAAAGTTTTTATATTTTTTTTATTGTCGTACTTGACCTCCTGATTGCTTTTCCGGAAAAAAGTTCTGTGCACGCAACTGCTTAAACGGTATATTTAAAAATTATGAAAAAAATGTATATTGTTAGTTAAACTATAATATAAAACTTTATTTTATGATATTATCCTCGCGTTTCAGATACGTCATGAAAATATTGTTCAAAGTCAAGCTGTTTTTAGACTAAAATTAAATAACATTGGTTATTCCTTTGAATCTAGGTACTATAGGAAAATAATGCTTTTTTCCATCCGTCTTTGTGAAAACTATTTTTTTCTCCTACTCTGCGTTATCCAGAGACCCAGTGACGTCGTAAAGCAGTGCGAGCTGATATGAACATTATTTCAATATAGTTTCTGTCGATATTTGTACCAACACAGGTCGACTCAAGGTTATTGGCGTCTACCTGCCCCTTAAGAGGATAGTCCCGGCAAAACCATAATTTATTCTTCCTTGTTTGAAGAATCTAGCAATTCGTTACATTCGTTTTTACTTGGTATCTTACGACATGTATAATTCTATTTTGCTTTAAATTTTAAAGCAAAAGGTATGGTACTAAATCCTGGCACGCAAGTATAATTCACTATACTCTGATTTTTCATTCCGTAGAATTATGACAGTTCAAGGAAAGGGATGGAACTGTGAAAGTAAGCGAGATGAACTGTATCGTTTCTCCTTTACTAGCACAGCGCCATCCCTTTCCCTGAAATGTCAGAATTCTACGGAATGAAAAATCAGAGTTTACATGTTTCTGTGTTAAAATGATGGCAGACAAACTTCTTAGCTAAAAAAAGAGTTGCCGTTTTACCCGAAGCACTAGAAAGTAATTGAACGTTGTTGACAAAACAAAATGGCGACCATTGACGTAGATGGCAACTGTTTTCACCTTTTGCCTTCAACCGATAATGGAGCTGTCAGAAGGTTTAACTGATGCGCTTTTCGCTCTTTACTTCAGATAAGTATATTTATAGATATTACTGTACAGTCTGCCACTTGTAATGCTATACAATGTTAGTCCCTACCACGTCCACATAAATATCACAATCGTACAAAAAGGTGTACCATAGCGGTGCGGCCGTGTGTACGGTACTTAGCACGGAAAAAATTAGTATAATAAACCGTTATTAAAATTAGGTGTGTAATTCTTCTTTTTTATGACAGTAAATATGTCCGCAACCTGTAAAAAAATGTTTTGAAATTATATTTGAATTATTTTTTATATTATGAGAAATCACAACTTTCGCGAAATTTCTTTCTGAAATCATAACATATTTTTATTAATAACGTAAAATTTTCGTTTCTAATATATTTTATTATTTCTATTTATACTTCGCAAAAGCCGTGACGCTTTGTGTTCTTCTTAGTTTATGAAAATGAAAAAAATGAAAAATAATTTATTTCACATAAACAGTTTTACACAAATTTTCTGTATACACCTTCGATTTCTTGTTTGCATGCTTTTTACAATTTAAGTTAGTAGGTATAAGAAGAATCCTTTATTGGCCTCTGTTCGGGTAATCTTTTCTGTTATTATTTTTATTCTATTTTTTTTTTTTTGTAATGTGCTGTGGATTTCTGTGTTAATTATAAAATAAATAAATAAAATAAATAAATAAATTGAAGCAGTATCCAGTGGCTCCCAGACTTGGACCATGGAGAGTCTGTACCATGGGTGCCGATAAACAGATAACAATATAGATGAGATGATATACAGTGTTCGTACAGGTGGCTAACAAAGTGACAATAAGATATAGTTAAAATAAAAGATCATAGGAAAAGTTGACTTATTAAAACCCAATTATAAGACTAAAATTAAAACTAAAGCTAAGGTTACAATCAAATGTATATGAAAATAAACAACAGTGTTTTTTAAATGTTCTTGTTCCTGGCTTAAATGACACTAACTAAGTAATATTATATGTTGCACGAATGTACATAATGTAAATTAATAATCGTGACGCAGGTGCAAAAGGGACAACGCTTTTCCGATTAAATAGGTAACAGAAACGAATATATATTTTATTTCGATTGTTGCAGATTATTGCTGATAATTTCATGTAAATCTACCATTATCTAGCTTTCATTTAAGGCGGTATGTAAAAGTTTTAGTGTCCCTGTTACTCCATATGCGAAAAAACCCTCAGTGCGAGAGGGACGGATTTGTAGAAAAGTAGCAAAAAGTCGGTTTTTTATTAATATAAAATGTACTAAAAACGCTATCGAAATTTCGTTTAAACAGGTCCTAGATACTGTTAAAACACATCCAATAAAATGTAATTACAGTCCATATGTCATTCTAAATTGTCAAACCTGGAGAATTGGTGTCGATAAATACCTCATTTCAATAAATATTTCTATCGAGCCGAAATTCTCCAATCGCGTTTCTGTTTTAACAGATCCCTAGAGAAATATTCCAAAAATAATATACTATTTTTTCAAAATTATACATTTTTTACCGAAGTAGATATATAAGTTCTAAAAGTGTCGATTTTTTTCCGTAGCGCCTTGAGCCAAGCTCATGATATATATTATAAATAAAAACACACACAACCTTTTCTAAAGCACAAAACTCTCCTGATTTCAAATTGGTCATTAACAAAAGAACTACCCAGGTACTGTCGGGCTAACTCAAATGTGAGTCACTAGCGAACGTAACTCTGAAAACTTCTTGGTAAAAATTGTGGTAAATTGAAACTATAAATAGTTCCTTGGTTCAGCTTGCAGTATTCCTTGATAAAGATAACTAAACTTTGTTGGAAAATTTGATAAAATATAGCTATTAGCATATATGGGCCATAGGCCTCTTTAAATCTGAAGCTCACAAATTGAAATTGCGTTCTCGCTACACTAATAAATGTTATGTTACGATACAAACATTCATAATTATTTAATTTGTTCTAGTTAAACTATGTGATAAGAATTGCAAACATGTAAATCTTTAAATAAATAAATAAGCATCTTGATTTTCAACACGCACACTTGTACGATATATATCTTTATATATGCAACAAAGGCACAAACATGTCCGCATTGGAAGCACTTGATATAAAGAAACGAACTTCGAAAGACCAACATGAAGTTCACAAATAAAATACATTTATATTTTAATTAATATGACTTTTAAAAATCAGCTTTAGTGACAATTAGTTTATTGTAAGTCTTTGAATTGTATTAATTTTAACAATTATCATCAATTTCCTTCTCAAAAACCGATTCCGTTTTCAAAAATTTGACCAATATAATTTATTAAATTATTATTTGTTAATTTGACAAAACCTCCATTTTTTCACTGCTGACATTTATTAAAAAATACCCCACTTTTAGGGAATTTTTTCGAATGGCATCTCAACCAACCTGTAATTTACTACCAACTTTTGTATGTTTTTGTTCCTTACAATCATTGTTGACATACGTTTGTCGTATAAGGCTCGTGGAATAATATAAAATAATTTGTGTTATCCCCTGAAGATGGATTAGTTTCCGGAACCGGTTGGGAAGTGTGCAACAAATATGTAAATTTATGAAACAAACTGTACAAGATTATATGTTTTTATAGCGAAATCCATCGCTTGGAATACTCTATTATTAAAAGAGTGCATTACCAACTAGGAATCAATCAGAAACAAATTTAAAAGCACAAATATTTTTGAAAAAATTCTTTGTGCCAGGATTTGAACCTGCGACCTCCTCACAAATTGAAATTGCGTTCTCGCTACACTAATAAATGTTATGTTACGATACAAACATTCATAATTATTTAATTTGTTCTAGTTAAACTATGTGATAAGAATTGCAAACATGTAAATCTTTAAATAAATAAATAAGCATCTTGATTTTCAACACGCACACTTGTACGATATATATCTTTATATATGCAACAAAGGCACAAACATGTCCGCATTGGAAGCACTTGATATAAAGAAACGAACTTCGAAAGACCAACATGAAGTTCACAAATAAAATACATTTATATTTTAATTAATATGACTTTTAAAAATCAGCTTTAGTGACAATTAGTTTATTGTAAGTCTTTGAATTGTATTAATTTTAACAATTATCATCAATTTCCTTCTCAAAAACCGATTCCGTTTTCAAAAATTTGACCAATATAATTTATTAAATTATTATTTGTTAATTTGACAAAACCTCCATTTTTCCACTGCTGACATTTATTAAAAAATACCCCACTTTTAGGGAATTTTTTCGAATGGCATCTCAACCAACCTGTAATTTACTACCAACTTTTGTATGTTTTTGTTCCTTACAATCATTGTTGACATACGTTTGTCGTATAAGGCTCGTGGAATAATATAAAATAATTTGTGTTATCCCCTGAAGATGGATTAGTTTCCGAAACCGGTTGGGAAGTGTGCAACAAATATATAAATTTATGAAACAAACTGTACAAGATTATATGTTTTTATTGCGAAATCCATCGCTTGGAACTCTCTTATTATTATTAGAGTGCATTACCAACTAGGAATCAATCAGAAACAAATTTAAAAGCACAATTATACTTGAAAAAAAAATCCTCGTGCCTGGATTTGAACCTGCGACCTCCTAAGTTTATAAGCACAAAAACCTAAAGTTTTTATAAACTACCCGATTTTTCAATCTTACACTCAACACATATACATTTTGTGTACTACCACCAGTTTAAATAGAGCTCGGTTAGTCGTACAATTACAGATATTCTATTTCACGAAGTCTGTTTGGCTATAGTTGTAGTAGTGACGTGTACAGATAAGCGCACTTTGTGTGTGTTGCGCGTTGTGTAGCGCTCCCGAGATTACACACACTAGAAAAAGTGTGCACGCACTACCGCAACAAAAGCTGAAAGGACCTCGTGAGTTGCAATATCTGTAGTTGTTAAAACTATTAACTTTCGCCTGTAAATTATTACATGTACTAAATTATTACATGTTCTAAATTATTACATTTAATAAATTATTACATTTAATAAATTATTACATTTAATAAATTCAGGCACAAACTCATACAAGGTGAAAAAAGAGTAGCAAATCACATTCTTCTACAAATCACAGTGAACAATATAACCTAAAATCACAGCCGTGATATTAAACGTATTTTTACCCGACATCAAAAAAAGAGAAGGGGTAAAAAGGAAGTTTTTATGAAATTCACACTAACTTGAAACAGCTAATTAAATTGTCAGTCATTTGTTATAAAACAAAAACACGTTAAAAGCAACATTTTTCTATAATTGTCACCGGACACGGCCACTTTAAAAGTCGAACAAACCTTCGATATTTAAAGCTATTTAACTTTTTCTGGGTTCTCATTTATAGAACAATTTTTTTTTTCAGTGCACGTACAAGGGTGTTTTCTTTTAGATGCTTTCCAAGTTTCAAGAAGTGCCATCGCCAATTGCAAAAATAATTTCTAAAATAATTTGGCCGGTAGGTTTATTTACGACATAAACATCCACTTATAAGGGATCTGTCGGCCTCTCTGGGAGACAGTACTTAGTATTATAAGGGATCTATCGGTCTCTCTGAGAGACAGGACTTAGTATTATAAGGGATATGTCGGCCTCTCTGGGAGACAGGACTTAGTATTATAAGGGATATGTCGGCCTCTCTGGGAGACAGGACTTAGTATTATAAGGGATATGTCGGTCTCTCTGGGAGACAGGACTTAGTATTATAAGGGATATGTCGGCCTCTCTGGGAGACAGGACTTAGTATTATAAGGGATATGTCGGCCTCTCTAGGAGACAGGACTTAGTATTATAAGGGATATGTCGGCCTCTCTGGGAGACAGGACTTAGTATTATAAGGGATATGTCGGCCTCTCTGGGAGACAGGACTTAGTATTATAAGGGATCTATCGGCCTCTCTGGGAGACAGGACTTAGTATTATAAGGGATCTATCGGTCTCTCTGGGAGACAGGACTTTAGTATAATGTGTGTATGTTTTTTTTCACTTAATCTTACTCTAAATGATTAATTAGCTTTTTCCATAAAATGTACACAAAATTGTATTAACCTCTATATGCTATAGGGTGTACATTTGGTCCACAACTTGCTTCACATGAATGCGTATACTCATGTATACTCAATGATGCTTATTTCAAAAAACAGAATAAAAAATTAATACCACTTGAGGAAGCCCTTTTTTATTATGCCCTTTTTATATGTCCCAAAATTGTCTTGATAAACGGTAACAGGGGCGTGAAGTGCTAGTACTTACCTACTCGGGTTAATTTCAAATTTCACTGAGTCAATTTCGTCATGTCTATCGTACA
The DNA here is from genome assembly GCA_934047225.1 of Ypsolopha sequella. Lineage (NCBI taxonomy): Eukaryota > Metazoa > Arthropoda > Insecta > Lepidoptera > Ypsolophidae > Ypsolopha > Ypsolopha sequella. Next base: position 16,255,855 of record OW204005.1, on the reverse strand, counting down.
CTAAACGTTTTTTGTAGCCCGCAAAATATCGTAAATCAATATTCGAAAAAAAGTTTTTTTTTTGTTTTTTCATCGTCAGTGACGGAAGTTGCTGACAAAATCAACACTTTGTATAATTATTAATTATATTTCAAACATATTTTTTTAACAAAAACCTCGAAGTACTCGCCTTAAAAAAATTTTTTTTAGTCGCAATACTCACAAGATACTTAATCTCTCGCAGGAATGTCCCTGATACATTTTGTACCAAAAGGTAACAATTATATAGTTTCGAACTATAAGTCCGGCCCAGGATAATTATACACTCCACCGGGCTCTGGTTTGAAAGTGTATCTTTTGGACTTAGGTCGTTTTTCAACAAGAACTTTTTTTTTGTTTTTAAACTCTGTTAAAGTGAATTCCGTCACGACGATATAAATGTAGATTTTGTATAAGAAAATATCAGAAAGGGTGGCCTAAAATGTTGCGAGTGCAAATTGAAATAGCACTTTTTTAAATAATTAATAATTACGATCAAAACTTACACTGTAAAATTTAATTCAAAATTGTAATTTTTTTGTACAATTTTGCTGTCTAAAATAAAACTTAGGCGGCTAAAAAATTATTATTTGACATCTAAATATAACGCTATTACCTAAAAATATCTTAACAATATAAAAATTACAATTGATTTAAAAAAGTTTAGACGGCTACGGGCTTTCCAAATGTTTACACTCACTTACTTTTGAAATTTATTATATTTGAAATTTATTTATTATTATATATTTTAAAATAACAAACCCGTCCAATATGTAATTTTGGAATAATAAAATTAAATAAAGTATAAATAAATAATATGTATCTAAATGTCACTTTGTTAAGATTTCCATTGATATGTTAATACAACATAATATGACAGAAAATAGACACATTTATGTTGAAATTTATTTCAGCTATTTAGTGTATATGTCATAGTCAAAACCCGAAGTCGGTTCAAGTCCGAAAAAAGTCAAAAAACCGCGTTGTAGGTTGACATGTAAGTACACATTAGGAGCCGAGCAAAGCAGAGCGGAGCGAGGCGACCCCCGAAGTTTTGTATTACATTGACTGGTTAAACCTAGGTGTGACCGCGCTTCGGGCTTTGACTATAACATGAAGGGTAAGCGGGAAGAAAGATCATTGTCAGTATTTTTCACAAATTGAGTTAGTAGCGCCATTTTTCAAAATACCTAGAGAACAATGATCGAGCAAAAAAAAAAAAAAATAACTAAAAAAAAATAACACAGACCACAGAATATTCGCTTTTAAAAATATACCGGACTAAAGAAGGGCCATAATTACAAAGATTTCAAAAGTAAAAAAAAAATTGTCTACCAATATGGAGCTATGGGCTGATAGTAAAGTTCGTTTTTGAAGAAAAAAACGGTGATTACAATAATTGCCCACTGAGAGTTCTTAAGTAATAACGTAAGCAAGTTTTTTCTACTTATTTCAAAACTACCTTCTGTTGACTATGATCCCTCTTCCCGCTTACCCTTCATATACATAACCATGATTAACTCTTTTGCGGAGCAGAAACGGCCACGCAATCCGACCGCTGCTGCCGCCGCGCCACCACGCCGCCCCGTCGCGTTGCCACCACCACGCGTCAAGGCGGCAAAGCATGCGGATCCGTCCAATAAATCACTACTTGACGCGTGCCAAGAAGACTACGACCTAACTCCTTTACTTTCGCGTTTTTTTTCTCCTTTGTGAAAAATGTAATTTGCTTGCAGATATAAAAATACAGATTATGTAGTAAAATATTTTAAATAATTTTTTTTCTATTTTTCCGTAGTATTTGATGAACGTCTTTCAATCATTCGACTCACTTGTGTCTGTCGAAGTTGAAGAGAGAACGAAAATGACCGGTACCTAATTATTTTCGGGATCGTTTTTTTGTTGTTAAACATTTAACCATAGGTTATTTTTTATATGTTTAATGATATCCTTATTTTTTGTGATTTTAATGTTACTAGTAAAATAAGGATTTATTTTTTAAAACACCTCTGTTTTCTTAAAACGCCTTTGTTTCAGCTTGTTTTCTCAACCATCTCTGCTATATATTTTCAGCGAAGTTTCTTTAATACTCGTATACGTCCAGTAAACTTCTGTAAAGCTCTATTCAAACCGGTTTAAACCAACGTAACAACACTATGATTCTTATAAATATAGAAGTAGGTATGAGTACTACACTATATATAAAACAAAACATGCATACCTCACGATGGCACTGCATGTACAGATTCATTCCGTCAATTTCCGTCGCAATGTCCTCTATCTATAGTATTAAGGCAAACATATCACAGAGTACACACAGAAATGTCTCTACCTTTTCACAATAGAGCCAAAAGTTGAAACAAAACGTCTTTGCAAAACCTAGATAAGCACTGAGTTTGGTACATCGCTATCGATTTTCAAAACACCCCGGGCTATACGCGTAGATCACCGAATCACGCATACGAAATGTAATAATAATCGACCACCTTCCCGCGGGCTTATCTGTAAACGACTGCAGGCGAAAAGGTTTTCGCTGGGGGCGAAACACCGTGCGTCGCTCCAGGCTCCGCCCCGGGGGCCTCCATTGGCTTAAAAGCGGTAGCGGCCCTCCGCTGCGCCTCCCTATTGGCTACTCGATGCCCCCGGTGGGGATGACGCGCGGACAATATTTTGACGTTTTTTTGCCGACGCGGTGGCATTTTCTCGTCGCGGCGATTAATTGTAATTCTTTATGGCCATTGTAGGGTTAAGTGAGCAGTTTGACGTGACGTCGCTTTTGTGATCAATGTTTGAATGGATTTGTTTGTGGAGTGTTTCTTTTTTATTTGCGCCAGCGCATCAATCTCAAGTGAATGAAAAAGGCTTTTGATCGATTTTTCGGGTGTTTGAATTACTTTCAATAGGTTTGATACTGTTTAAAATTTCGAATTAGTAACGGAGTTTAGTTGTTGAAAGGTTTCTGTGTAAATAAAATCGATACAGCACCTGTTTATTTAATAAAAAGCAAACATTTTTTAGGTAAAAGTATAAGGATTTATAATCTGCAAAAACTTGAACTTATCTTTTAAAAAAAGACCCTCAAAACACTCACAATCACAATAAATTTACATATTTGGATAGGAATCTGTACTTTTCTTCTTTATTAAATTTTCGAAGAGCAAAGTTTTTCTTTCATTACAAAAAACATAAATTGTTTCATCTCTGTACCCACCCTCAATGTTTCAAAGAAATAATCATGATACAAATAGGTATCTACATACATACATGCATAATGCATTTCTATGTGTTTGTCTTTTGAGGGCTGAGATTTCGTAGCTTTTCCTTCTAAGGGGGGGATTTTACGAAGGGAGACTAAACCGAAAACATAGGGGAACTTCAACGAAGAACTGAATATTGTGAATGTAGTAGATATATCAAAGATATATAGTATATCGCGTACATTTTGTTTGCCACACTTTTAGTTCTGTTTAGGATGGATGAATGAATGCAGAATGCATTTCTTTTGTGTTTCTATAGTTAAATTCTTTGTTAAGATAAAAGTGGCGTGCACAGAACTTTTTGCTGGAAAAGCAAGCAATTGGTCAAGAATAACAATAAAAAAAATATAAAAAAATTTAAATATCACTTTGAAAAAAAAAAGTTTGTATAGGAAATTTTCACTCTAGGGTAGACATTGTCTACCCTGGCGCCATACAAAATTTTTTTTTTCAAAGTGATGTTTAAATTTTTTCATATTTTTTTTATTGTTGTTCTTGACCAATTGTTTGCTTTTCCAGCAAAAAGTCCTGTGCACGCCACTTTATTTTATGACACGTAGATAGTGACTAACATTATTGCCACTGTTTAGAGTTCCGTTAAAAATGTTAGCAAAGGCTTGGGAGTCAACCATTCGTTGAACTACGGCTCAAAAATGGCTGAAATAACTGTGCTGTAATTTAAAATGTAGGTTAAAAATTACTTTTATATACAGGAAAATATGTGACATCAAAATTATTAACAAAAAATGTATGTGGTATCAAAGATGAGTTTTTTCAAAAAAAAGACTACACCTATTTCTTCTCTTTGTTGTTAATGTCTTGTCGCTCGCTACCTTTCTGATGATAATTTAGGAGGGTTTCAGTTTTTCACTGAACATATACAGGCTGTTAATAGACCGGTATCTATTAATTAAATCATACCTGCAGTGAATTTTGTATATTTGTCCGGGAAAGTTGTTCAGTATGATCTGACTACCTATATCGTTTAATTTAAACATACTTAATTCATTTACATCCGATATAAAATTAAATAACCTAACTGTTTCGAATATAATAAAAAAAAACTTTTTGAATTTTCATCACCACGTTCATAGATTCAGGCTGAAAATGACAAATAAATCTTAGTTCTTCTATTTAAGAACATAAGAAAGGTAATCAATTTATTCACAATTATAATGACATATCAGTTTAGGAGGTAAGTTTAGGTACTTAATGGTGTCGATTCGGTGTAACACGACTTAACTTATTTGACAGGACTAACTTTGTTTTAAGCGTCGCATCTTTGTCTTTCCGATACAGTAAGAAAAAGACAGAAAACTTAAATTGAGTTTAATCCTGTCAAATAAGTGAAAACGTGTTACACCCAATCTACACAATTATATTATTTACATATAAATAATATGTACGAATAAAACCAACAAGTATTTTACATGCCATAACTCATATAAGAAAGGATATATTCACTTAATGAAAATAATATTATGAATTTAAGACTCTTTTAAAATAAAAACATACCTTAACGGATACGTGCTTTAAGTTTCAACACCTCTCTGTAGGTAGTCGTGGTCAAAAGCAAAAAAAAAAAACAATTTTAATCATTAAATTGAATGAACCTATTTTGTTGCCTTTTCTACGTAATTTACTTAGCTTCGAAATTGGAAGTCACATGAAAAATATGCAAATTTAACCCAGAATCAGTATCCAGCAACCGAAAATGTGCATCAAAAAGATGTATTTTTATCGTATACTTCTACATAAAGTCGTCAAATGGTACGTTGGTATTATACAATTATATTTCACGGTGCCTTTGCGAACGCATTTAAAAATAAAATAAAATAATAATGTATTTATTGGTCACCAATTGAATAATGTTTAAATGTTTTCTTACAATAGGTATAGTACCAGAGTTACACTGGTTTGCAAATTGTCTAATAAAAGAGACAGTAAAATGTTGCGTTGGCAACTGTTTTAGTTTAAACTGTATAACATTATGTCTGTTCCTATATTATTAGGAAATTTCGATGGTAATGATTGCTAGTTGGTTATTGGTAATTAATTACTATCTAAAAAACAAAAACAAATGCACATAGTTCCTTAAGCACAACAAAGCCTTTTTCTGAACTACGCAGATCACCCTTCATTAAATAATATTAAAATTCAAGAACATTACACAGTTTCAGTATAAAATTGTTTTCTAAAATGTCACAAGCAGCAAAACAAAGAAAAACAAATCGAAAAAACTAATCACCCTCGAGCGAAAAACCACGCACAACAAAAAGAGAATTATGATAATTCAAAACAAAAATATATGTACCTACATAATATCCAAGAATTCTCCCCCCGTATGACAGCTGTCAAATTTTTCGTGGCCTCCCTTTTCTGCGGTATCAAGACCCGATTTTCAGCTTTCAAATAATATCGTATTATATTTCTTTTTGTGTGAACAATTTTGGGTATTTATTTGCGATGTTTTTAAATAAAATAACCCTGAGGTGGCTAACATTTGGTCGGCGTGTGTTTCCAACAAAAGTTTTCGAAAGTCATATTAATGTCTATTTTGGAAACACCTTTCTGATTCATTATTTGCAAGGTAATATATACAAAATATTTCTTGTGTTTATAATAAATTATTTAATGATAATAGAAGATATACCAAATTAGCAACATATAGGAGATGGACTAACTCAAAAGCACCCGGAACAAAAGAGCTTTTATAACTAGTTTCATGAATGTAGAAGAGACAAAATACTCAAAATAGGTGTGTCAGGATTGTGGCAGGTGAAAATTTGTAGTCTCTGGCTAGCTCTTTGGGAGACAGGCGTGAGCATATGAATATATGTATGTATCTAATGATAACATTCACAGTGCGGCAACTGAGGTCCATTAAAGGAAGATTTGATAAAAAAAAATACCAATCCCTCTTACCTTCTTCAACTTGAAAATTAAGCAAGCAATTAAAATCGAATCACTCGATTAACGACACGGTAAATCAAATTTAAAAGTCTCAAAAACTTCCGAAAAAACAAAATCAGCGTAACAAATTATCAGCTAATTTAGGCCTAATTTACCACGGTGACCTGGCAATACATCAATAAAAAAATAAAATAAAACAAAAAAGAATTAGAAACGTCAAATCGATTTGATAAATTCACCAGTTTTCCATCCAAATAGTTTTGTTTTAGCCGACTGATTTGTTAAGGTGCGCCGTTATGGGTCACGGGTGTTAAAAGGGCATTTTTTATGATTAACGGTTCGAATATAACGGTTTGAGTATTTTTTAAGAAGTACCCGAAGAAGATTAGGGATTTAGCTTCTAAGTTATACAGATATGGAAATAAATAAACATGAGCAAAACGACACTGATTGTCCCAAAAAATCAACGAATCACAAAACTTTTCAAGCTAATTTCTGATCTCAACCTGTCCTAGCTATTTCAAACCCTATTATCAAATACCGAATTCTAAGTTGAAAAAATTCTAGATAGTCTTTTTAATGAACAACATTCCAATCTCACTGTATCAGTCTGTCGGCAATTACTCAGGTATTTTGATACTAGACATTGTACGACAATTTGTGAGGCACGCAAGGCACGCGACCGGGTATTATAGTTTTATACGGGATTCGTGTAATTTTGGAGTTAGGTCACTTTTGAAGCGGGCGGGGATTATAGCGCGATAGCTTTCGTGCACGCCACATTAAGGGGTAAGTGGACATGTGACGAAATTGGGACTACATAATTGGGAAATTGACATTATTGTGTTTTTGTAAGTTTTGTACATACAAGGTGACTTTTTGATCATCGTCCAAATTCAAACTAGAGGCTTGATAAGTGATCAGTATCTTGGATTAGTAACAATTTTTGTGAAATTCGTAAAATGAAATTTCGGCTTCCCATATAAATTCAGTTCCAGTCTCGAGTGAATGACTATGGGGAGTTGAAATTTCATGTTACGAATTTTACCAAAATTTTTATTGATGCATGATACCGATCACTTACAAAAAATAGGATTTCCATGAAAAAATTTATACCTACTACAGGTTATGGAGTATAAAAAGCGCTTTATTTCTAAAATCATTGAACAAAAGTTTTTTGGTATGTTCAATTAATGACGAATTTTAAGTATAGAAGCAAAGTTCACTGAAAAAAATATGTAGACCTAGCGGCGGTAGCTCAGGGGTAGAACGCTGGCCTCTCAATCTTGAGATACAAGTTCGATTTCCGGTCGGGCATGCAGCAATGAGTTTTTGAAATTTATTTGCATATTATTTGTTCTTACTTACCACTTGTTGAACGATGAATGAAAACATCGTAAGGAAACTTGAATGCCCTAAAAAGCATGTATTTGTGCCCGAAGTACGGCGATAGGGCTCACCACCCATCACGTTGGGACATAATAATCGTCGGCGAAACGCGGGTGTACCGAGTATGGACTGTGACTTGACAGTTCACACTTAGAACACCTCTGACACCCACTCGGGGTTCATCTCGTGACAGAATATTTGTTTATATTTTTCCTAGAATCAACCAATTACCTTTTTGCCCAAATCAGGATACAAACTAATTCATCGAAACTTTAAATACATAATAACTTTACCCCTTCGTTTTTAGTCCTAATTGTTGACCCAAAACATTCATTTTTGACCCTGACCTCGAATAAATCGTTCCAGTATATCACAAAATGCACAAAACTCTTTATAATTGCAAGGTACGGAACCAAAAGCTGTGTTTAGCGGTGTTCGGCTCTAATTGAGAGGTGAAACATAGTTATTTAGCGTGTTTTATTGAACCCTAAAATGTTACGTTCAAACCTCGTTGTTTTTTTGAGCGGTTGTCGAAAAATGTGTGTTTCTTGGAATATTTCAGTATTGTTTCGTTATACAGGCTGTAACAGAAAGGTGTTACCATATTTGAAGAGATTATTTAGTCAATGATATAGAATAACTTTGACTATGGAGCAAACCCTGAAATCTCAAAAAAAATCTGCCCTTCCATACATTTCGGCCGAACGGCATTGCATTTTTCAATGAGAAAGTAAATTTTTTTTTCGAGATACAGGGTTTGTTCCATATTAAAAGTTGTTCTATACCATTGACTGAATAAGCTCTTCAAATATGGTTACACCTATCTGTTACACGTTGTTTAGGGTGTGAATAGATTGTAATCTTTAAATTAATCTACATCCTCTACTGATCATATTGACTAACTCTCCCAAAGAAACTTACATGGAAAAATTAAAACCGGCTAAGTGCGAGTCGAACTCGCGCACGAAGGGTTCCGTAACATTATCTATAAAAAAGGCAAAAAAACATGTCTGATGTATGGGAGCGCCCTTAAATATTTATTTTATTCTGTTTTTTAGTATTTGTTGTTATAGCGGCAACAGAAATACATCATCTGTGAAAATTTCAACTGTCTAACTATCACGGTTCATAAGATACAGCCTGGTGACAGATGGACAGACGGACAGATAGACGTACAGACAGACGGACAAACAGACGGACAGCGGAGTCTTTGTAATAGGGTCCCGTTGGTTACCCTTTGAGTACGGAACCCTAAAAAATTAACGTTTCATCACTAAAGTAGGGGCAACGAGTGATGGCACTTATGACAGATGCGTTTAGTGATGGGATACATTTAAAATTTCGGTAAAAATAAAAATCAAGTGTGAGTTTACTCAACATTAGACACGTCATACAACATTCAATGAACTAATGAATTAATTAATACGCGCTTTATTGTACATGGTTAAATAAAAACATACAATGTTGAGGGCGGACTTAAAGCGATCACTTAAAGCAATTTCTTCCAGCCACTATCACTCTATCACTCCTCGTTGAATTATCTTATATTGTCGACCTGTTGAGTTTAAAAAAAATGAGAAGCTTTTGTTATAAAATCTTTGTTTCTATAACAACTCTATTGCAAAATAACGGCAACATGAAAATCGAAAAATGATGACCGAAATGAGTAGTACATCACTATCAACAATGAAGTATTATATTGTTTTAGTGACACTTTATCATAAATAAATAATAGCCGAAATGAGTAGTACATCACTATTAACCATGAAGTATTAGATTGTTTTAGTGACACTTTATCATAAATAAATAATGACCGAAATGATTAGTACATCACTATCAACAATGAAGTATTAGATTGTTTTGGTGACACTTTATCATAAATAAATAATGACCGAAATACATCAAAGTACATCACTATCAATAATGAAGTATTTAGATTGTTTTAGTGACACTTTATCATAAATAAATAATAGCCGAAATGAGTAATACATCACTATTAACAATGAAGTATTAGATTGTTTTGGTGACACTTTATCATAAATAAATAATGACCGAAATACATCAAAGTACATCACTATCAATAATGAAGTATTTAGATTGTTTTAGTGACACTTTATCATAAATAAATAATAGCTGAAATGAGTAGTACATCACTATTAACAATGAAGTATTAGATTGTTTTAGTGACATTTTATCATAAATAAATAATGACCGAAATGAGTAGCACATCACTATCAACAATGAAGTATTAGATTGTTTTAGTGACACTTTATCATAAATAAATAATGACCGAAATGAGTAGCACATCACTATCAACAATGAAGTATTATATTGTTTTAGTGACACTTTATCATAAATAAATAATGACCGAAATGAGTAGCACATCACTATCAACAATGAAGTATTAGATTGTTTTAGTGACACTTTATCATAAATAATTACGAAACTTGGTAGACCTTTAAACGTAACAGGTGCCACGCTCGATGCCCCCCCCTACTTTAATTTTGAAAACCTGCAGTGAATGTTGTGGGCTGTAAATATTTTTTCGTTTACTCAGTTATGTTTCTTTAAGTTATTAAATATGATCATTAGATAATATGGTTACATTTAAATATACGGGTTAAATATTCTGGCCTCTCAATCTCGAGATCCTGGTTCGATCCCCGGTCGGGCATGCACCAATGAGGTTTTCGGAATTTATGTGGATAGTATTTGTTCTTACTTACCACTTGCTGAACGGTGTAGGAAACTTCGTAAGGAAACCTGCATGCCCTAAAAAGCGTGTATTTGTGCCCGAAGTACGGCGGTAGGGCTCACCAACCATCACGTTGCGACGCAATAATCGTCGGTGAAACGCGGGTGTACCGAGTGTGGACTGTGATTTGCGTTTCACGGTTTACGCTCGGAAAACTTCTGACACCCCCTCGGGCATTCATGTCGTAACGATATATTTACTTATTTATAATATTCTGATAGTTGAAGTGAAGGTTAGTTTTGTAATTTCTTGATTGAACATTTTCATACTTTGTTATTCTTAAAAAAACCGGCCAAATGCGGGTCAGACTCGCGTATACCTAGGGTTCCGTTTTGTGGACGATAAATATAATTTTATCATTTTTTTTCGTGAATTTCTCAACCGCTTTATTTTTCCTGTAATCTGTACGTAAAAACATATTACCTTGATTTTTTTCATATTTTCGTTTCACTAGTTTTGGAGATAAGGGGGGGGACATAAATTTTTTTATGGTTTATCAAGGATTTCTCGAAATACATGCAATTAAATATGGCCAAACTATATATTTTTACAATCAACTTTTTAATGTATTGTATGTTTATAATAGTAGTTTATGCTACAAGGGCGCAAAGGAATAAATTACGAGGACGATTTAAAACACGAGCGTAGCGAGTGTTTTAAACGTAACCGAGTAATTTATTGCTCTTACGCCCATGTATCATACTACGTTTTTCAATGCATAGTATAAATATAATTTTATGAACTTTAAATTGTAATTGGCTCAAAAGGACTGTATCCAGAGCCGTTAAACAGTGAAAAAAAAAGTATGACATTTATGGTACACAGGAAAGCCTGCAGGTTAGCCAACCATTGTAAATAAATTAAAAAAATAAATAATAATAAAGGCAAGGGCAAAATAATCGACTTTCTGTTCGGTTTTGATGCATAAAAAGTGGGCCTTTACGAGCACATGCATTTAAAAATCATTTATGCTCAACTTTTTTTAAATCGCAACAGTTTTCCTGTAATTGTAATTGGATCTATTTCATGTTTTTCGGTCTACCAATTGAGATAAGTGGGGGGAAATATATGATTTTTGTGTTTTTTTTTAAGATTCCTGCCAGTAAATATAATAAAAGTATATATTTTTACAATCAACTTTTTAATATCTACAATTTGATAGCCATATTGTATTTTTAGGTTAATATTTTTAATTTTTCTCAGTTTTGTTTTGAAAATATTTTGAACAATTTAAAATTTTTCATATTTTTTTACACCGTGATATGTGGGCAAATTAATGCTTTTTTTGTGCCAAATTGCATGTATTTATCTTTAACGGTGCTAAACCGTTAGATTACCTTATGAAGCTGTGACATACGGACGGACGGACGGACGACGGAGTCTCACCATAAAGGTTCCTTTTATACCTTTTAGGTACTACGGAACCCTAAAAACAATACTGGGTACATGCTTCACTATGTAATTACACTAATTATACTATTACACTTGCGAAATTTATATTATATTCGTTTCACAAAAAAACATGAAACTGTCACGACATATTCTCATGATAGGGGATCCAGCCATGCTATAGTTACCACAACTACTGACATTTCAATTTCATGTAAACGAACAACATTATTTAAATGTTATACAAACTTGGCCTGATGATGGCTTAATTTTGACGAAACCGATGGCTAAATTAAAAATATAATTACCTAGTAGAACAAGTACAGTGGAGATCACAGCAACCTATGTACACATTGGACTTTATAGCTATCTTATATTCTTCACTATAGGGCCTATTTAGTACAGCTTATATGTGTAACTTGATGTGATCTAAACTGTATCCAGTATGGATTTATTTCACAAAATAATGTTCTAAAATAAAAATAACTAGGTGCCTTTTTTAGATTTTAGCAATTTTCTTGTTACGTAGATATTTTGTTACTAGTAAAAGATTCGTGGTTAAGGGCCTTACTATTGCCAAATGGGTACTTTCTAAAGCCTACTCCTCGTTTATGGCCAAACCAAAAATAATGAAAAAATGTATTATGAATAATCAACTCTTAGACAACATATGCAACATTTTTCTTTTTCATACCACCAAAACTTCTACAAGTTTTTTTTTTTTTACTGAATGGTGTTTTTTGACCTCAAATTCCCTACTGCTCCTGAGTTGCTTGGCCGATTGAATTCATCTATGCTTTGATAAATAGATAAACTTGATAGCTATAAACATAACATAAGATTATTCAATCGAGTAATAACGTCCAAGTGAAAAGTATAATTTTCTCCTATTTCGCCCTCTCAAGGACGCAGCGAGCGTCGTAACAGCCACTATGCATTGCGCGCTGATATGAACGTTATTTCAATGTCGTTTCCGTTGATATTTGTAGTGACAAATATCGAGCTGCTAATTTGGCGATTGTAATCGCCTTAAGATTCACAATAACTTTAAAACGGCTACTCACGATGCGTTAGTCAGATTTCGCATGTTTCGCAGCCGGATTGTGAAAAACCTGCCTTTTTCTAAATAATCGGAACAGAACACTTGAATTAAAAATTCACTCAATAGTTATTCAACAAAACCTTATTACTTATGTATTGTGTATGTTGTCATCGCAAAGTTTCCATTGGTTTCTGTAAATTAGAATATCAAAAATTTTGAATTACAGAATCCAATGGAAAGTTTCCGAATGCAGTGTACACAATCTAGCCGATTTTTAAGGCTTTAATTTTAGTTTTAGTGCTGTCAAAACTAAATTTTCTTCTTTGCAAAATGGTTTTTAAGTGTTAGAAATAAAAGCTAAATTACTTTGGTAAAATTCAAGGTTTTACAGCACTAAAACTAAAATTAAAGCCTTCAAAATCGGCTAGATTGTGTACACTGCATTCGGAAACTTTCCATTGGATTCTGTAATTCAAAATTTTTGATATTCTAATTTACAGAAACCAATGGAAACTTTGCGATGACAACATACACAATACATAAGTAATAAGGTTTTGTTGAATAACTATTGAGTGAATTTTTAATTCAAGTGTTCTGTTCCGATTATTTAGAAAAAGGCAGGTTTTTCACAATCCGGCTGAGAAACCGCTCTTAAATCTTGTTGATATACTATAATATAAAATAGGTTTGTCTCAAATAGAAAACTAACTAAAATAGGTAAGTTATTATTTAAATTTAAGATACCTATGGAATTATCGGTTTTTCAAAAGTCGTTTTGACGTTATCGAACATTTTTTGTATATTTTCCGGGGTCACAGGTTCTTCAGCGCCTACATGCTCACGTGCGCTCAGTGAGCGCGAGGGTTTATTACATCTGGAAGATTGGCTACATAAGCCATCTTCGGGTGCACCAGCTCGCGTGACTGGGACTCGAAGTGGTCTCCATGACTGAATACGGTCGGAGCCGATCATCTTCATTATACTTGAGTGATGTTACGAACAGATTGACAGCCCAAACTTTTCCGTTTTTGTTAAAAATTATAGTCCTATCCTACTAATATTATAAATGCAAAGGTTTGGATGGATGTTTGTTACTCCTTGACGCCGTAACTACTGAATCGATTGGGCTGAAACTTTGCACAAATGTAGTTCTAGACCTGGAATAGGACATAGGTTACTTTTTATCCCATAAATCAGTTCCCATGGGAACAAGAAATGGTGTCGTTCAGAGACGCAGCTCAGCCTTCAGCCTCACCAAACATATTATACTAGGGGATTAAATCAGTTTTCAAAAACCGCCAAAGACACATTAGCAGAGGATTAATTCAGAGAACAAAAATAGTGTCGATTAGAAAAGCGGCTCAGCCTTCGGCCTCGCCAAAGACACTTTGCATGGGGATCAAATTGAAGATGATGAGAACCCAAAACACTGCAAATATTCCAAACTAGAATCAGGTTAACTACGTCCTAAAAATCAATTACAGATTCGATACGACTATACAAAATCTTTATTAACGCAGGCGAAGCCGCGGGAAAAAGCTAGTACTCTATAAAAAATATTAATAATAACTATAAAACAGCTACTCACGTAGTCAGGTTTCGCCTAATTAATTTCACTTCAATAGTACAGACATTTTCTTATTAGACCAAAGGTTTATTGTGGGTAAGTATATCTCTTCAAGTACCAGCATGACACAGTAACTGTGAGAAGGACAAAAAATTACTCCAGGCGATATGCGAAAAAAAATACGGGTGTTTCTTTTCTGTGTATTTCATGAAATACACGGAAAAATATAATCAGTTTCTGGTATATGCATTTTGACTATATAATCTAGGGTTTTGAAATTGGAATACATGTTTGGATAAATTTTCCTCGATAGAAATAATAGAAATGTGATCTTCAAACACACTTTTTCTCCTCGTTTGACGAAAAAGAACCATATACAGAACTCAAACATATTTTATTAGGTGTGTTTCAACAATATCTAGAAATTTTATATTTGAAATTTTGCTAGCTATTTTAGTTTTCTTATAAAATTATAAAACTAACATTTTTCGCTTTCGCCCTGAATCCGCCCCTCTCACACTGCGCGATTTTTCGCTTGGAGTGACAGTGACAAAAATAAAATTCACATAGCCTCCTAAAAAGCCGGCAGACCGTGGCGAAACTTGGCAGGTTGTGTACAGTCATGAAAAAAGTGGGGCTTTTTTCATGTCAAACTTTGTTCATACGATAACACTCGATAATATAGATAGAAAAACATTTGCTGCCGCGAGTCAGCCCGGCCGTTTAGTCTGTCAGACCGACTTTAGAGGCGTATTCGGGGGTAGTTTTTATCCCATCGAGCATTATTGTGGCTTTGACCAACATGTGATAGAATCCCCTAGTTTGCCTTAATTCTGCCTGGCCGTTTTTCCTTTACGAACAATTTTATGTTGGTAAGGCATTGGAATGGAGACCACGTACAGCAAAGCGCAGCGTAGGCCACCCTCGTGCCCGCTGGACTGACGATCTGAAGGACGTTGCGGGTGGTGACTGGATGAGGAGGAGTGAGGACCACCAAGAGTAATATTGGGGAGGCCTATGTCCAGCAGTGGACGAATACGGGCTGATGGATGGATGGATGGATGATTCCTCAATTATATTTCACGACAATTTCTGGTAAGAACTTAGCATCCAGACTTTTAAATTTGGTGTAGCCGATACGGGGAAGGGGAGTAGGTATTACTCTACGGCATCCCCTCTCTTGCAGAACTTGCTTTTTTTCACACCAAAAGTATTAGAAACCTGTCCCTAGCAATATTGTTCCTAGTCATAGTCTAATTAAATTGGATATTTTGGGGGCATAAGGGTCGCATTTTGGAACAGTTTCTACGTCATCAAGTACCAGTATGCAACCAAGGTATTTCTTATTGTGGCTTTGATTAGCCTTTTACGAAATATCCTGGTAGTTTTCTCTGTCCGACCGATGGATGGATATTGTGTGTGCATATCTATTACCATTTCCCGATTAAGGAACCCCAAAATCACGAGATCCATATCACGACGGAACCATTATGCAGATCATCGTCATCACCACATGGTAATGATCCGGCGACATTATACACTGAGCAACCTATACTTAAACCATACTTAAAGTGCTCAACCTATACTTAAGAACATATTAAAAAGATTTCTTGAAATATTTTTATAATGAGGTGGTAGGACATTATGGGATCCAAATATGTTAATTTTGGGTTCTATTTTTTAGGGTTCCGTGACAAATTAGAAGCCTTTATATATAAAGTCAGATTGAGCACCTCATTTTGCATCAATCAGAACTGAACTCTATGATGTTAACTTTTAGTTACACGCGCTCAAGAAAAACTGAGCTTTTATTTAATAACTTGGCTTGTAGATGAAATTATTAAAATATTCTAAGACGAATAAACAGAGTCTTTGTTAATTTATTTTCAATACAAATTTCAAGGCTGTATGATTTAAGATAGGCCCTTTAACACTTCAAAAACATGAAATTTAGAGATAACTTCGTAGTTTTTTTTCTATGGAGCGAACTTAAAGCTTTTGCGTTTTTTCTAAGATGATCA
Source organism: Ypsolopha sequella (assembly GCA_934047225.1). Taxonomy (NCBI): domain Eukaryota; kingdom Metazoa; phylum Arthropoda; class Insecta; order Lepidoptera; family Ypsolophidae; genus Ypsolopha; species Ypsolopha sequella. The sequence continues at coordinate 16,239,504 of OW204005.1, read as the reverse complement.
GCCCTTTAGTCTACCATCTATTTTATTTTTACTAAACCGGTTGACCAATTTACACAATGTGAAATATTCATTTGAAGTTGTGCATCTGACATTATAAGGACCGTGTGTGGTGTCCGAGACTCTGGGATACATAAAAAAAATCTTGGATGACGTAATTTTTTCAAGTCACTTTAACGGACGAAATGAAGGGAATTTTATCTAGATTTACAGAACCCGTTTATAAAGTACGATTCACACTTGACGGTCTTCTTCGTTATTGTAATCTTGTTTTTATGGTGCTGAAGAATTAAATCAAGATAAGAAAGGATGTAAAATTTGTAACCGCAGCCTAATATAAGGTATTCTAAGCAGGAAAATTCATACTGGAGCGATAAAAAAACGACACTGTAAAACTCATCAATACTTATTTAAGAGACTAGCTCTTGTAGCTGAAGCATCATCCACCGTTCTCGGTCCAGAGCCAAATTTTTCAGTTCTTGGTAACCTGCGTCTTTGATTTATCTTACTGTTGTAATAGTTGTTTATCTCTAACTTTAAGCTATGGATTTGAAGGAGCTAGGTCTTCTGGAACAAGTATTCCTATACTTAAAAGAAGGCCCCAGCATTGTAATTTAATGTATTACTTTGTTACTGAATAATTTTTTTTTTCATTTTTTCATTTTAATTTTTCAGTTTTAGTACAAATAGAAACTCGGTGAAAGTTAGAGGTAAATTCTTGATTTTTTTCTATCGATATTTATAAAATTTTACGTTTTGGACCATTTTGGGCTCTTGGAATTATAATGTCCTAAACATACATATTTTTTGACAATTTTGAACTTAATTTAGTAATCTGAAATTCAAATTGAGAATATTTATATCTTTATGCGCCCCCTTTCGGTAAGATCGTGACTCATCATCAGGGCTCGCTGGAAGATGAGCACGCGCAACACCTAGACGATGCAGGTTCTAGATGAGTATCTCGCTATCAACTCCATCCATCCATCAGCCTAGTTCATCCACTGCCGGATATAGGCCGTTCCGAGATTTCGCCAGTCTATAGCGGTCCTCCTGGAAGAAATGCCCATGCTGGGCAGGCGGGTTGGTGAGCGCGGTGCCGAAATCCTCGCATTAGTGACACAATTTCCCGTCACCAGTCTGTTTTATAATGTACCGCCATCAATCGGTTCCAGGCATGGTGGGCCACTTGGTTTTTTGCCTGTTTGAGAGCTGTTTTCTTACTCTCCCCCGAATAACTTCGGGAGTTATTTACCTCCACTATCTATATCACTAATACAAGGAGCCAACAGTCCAAATTCCATTTCCTAGGTAGGGTTGCCAGATGGGAAAACCAAATATCTGGGCAAAATTTCAAAAAGTCGGGATTTTGGGATTATGGTCGGGACAAATAAATATTACGAATCAAAACACATTTTTTTATTATTAAAATTAAAGTAATTACAACAAAATACTTTCTTGCCCACCGACCTTTGTTATTTGTTATTTATCGGGACAATTTGTATTTAGTCGGGATGCTGGAGATCATATGAAATGTCGGGACAATCTCGACGAATCCAAACCATCTGGCAACCCTATTCGTAGGTCCAGCAGTTTTTGTCGGGGCATTGATAAATTAGTCAGATCAGTTAGTCGATCGGTCGGTCGGTAGGTTGCTAGGTTGGTGTTAGGTTCAGGTTGTTACATGTAAATAAATTCAAGGAAGCGAGCGAAGCGGAGCGGAGCGGAGCGGAGCGGAGCGAGGCGACCCTTTGTAGATTTTACAGAAATAAAAGGTCTTTACTTATGAAATTGCCGTTTTCTATAGGGAATTAGAAGGAAACTTAATTTTCAGTACTAACATTTTTGCATTTTTTTTTTTAGGAATAACAAATCCAAATTATGTAATTTATTTTGTGTATGAATGAGACAATATTAGGCTAACAGCAACATTAATTTAGTTTTTGAAAAGTGTCAGCTGTAAAAAAATATTTCGAATCTTATCATGGAATTGGGTGGCATTTAGGACGAACTGTTTTTGAAAATTTAGTTTTGATTATCAAACTGACAATAAAAACAAAATTGAATACGTAGATCTAAAACCTTGAAATCAACTTTCAAACAAAAACAAATAATGGAAATAGCTATTGATTTACAGGAATTATGAACTCATGAATCTGTAAGAAAATTTCGGAAATTTCATATGTAAAGACCTATTATAATATGCCTATTTATTAAAAAGCGTATATTTGTGCCCAAAGAATGATGACGGGGCTCACCACCCATCAGGTTGGGACGTGATAATCGTCGGTGAAACGCGATTGTACCGAGTGTGGACTGTGACTTGCATTTCACAGTTCACACTCGGAACCCCCCTGACACCCCTTCGGTGATTCATGTCGTATATTTTATGAAAAATAAAGCGAGAAAGGAACCCTCACGCAAGGGGTCAGTAATCGCCTATCAATCACAATTTCATGACTATAAACGTTTTAAATCATCTTTTGAATACAAAACACGATAATAAAAAAAAAAAGTCTGGCGGTAAATACTGTATGGGTTCTGGATCTGCACTCGTAGCGCAGTGTTCACTGTGTTCAGTGTGTGAATCACAAGTGCGAGAAGCATAACACGATGTTTTTGCGATTATACAGGTATGTCCTCCTCGCACCTGTGACTCATTTAAGTCGCGTCGCGATTAAACGTTGTGCTACGGACGGAGCTTGGTATGTTTGATGATGCACATAATGACTAGAGCTATAAGCATCTCTGTCTCTCTAGTCACGAACATGCGCGTTCGAGCGAAAAGGTAATAAGCTGATAAGTGATCAAAAATTAGACCCAATTTTGTCTGTCTATACCACAGATATCAGCACTAGTAGCCATAGTGTTTAATCACGCGCGACGCCACTTAGTTGAATCACAAATGCGAGGAGCGTGACACGATGTTTTTGCAATTAAACAGTATGTCACGCTCCTCGCACCTGTGATTGAACTAAGCCGCGTCGCGCGCGATTAAACACTATGGTACCGGGCCAGCACTCGTAGCACAGGGTTTAATTGCGCACGACGCCACTTAGTTGAATCACAAGTGCGAGGAGAATGACACGATGTTTTTTTCGATTAAAAAGTATGTCACACTCCTCGCACCTGTGATTCAACTGAGTGGCGTCGCGCGCTATTAAACACTGTGCTACGAGGCCTGGAGATATGTCAGTAAGGGGGCGTGGTGCTTGCGAACGCATGAGGCCAGAAACAGGCCTCATGCGAGACCCAATGTCAATGGAGTTGTGATGTGTTGTGTGGCTACAAGTTCACAAGCCGCCCTCTTTTTGCATGTGTTCTATTAGTGTGCGTGAGAAACTGATGCCATACTTTGTGTTTATGTCGGTGAAATAAGTGGGAGGAATCATTGACACATTTAAACACGAACGATTACAATACAATACAATACTCTTTATTGCACACCAAAAACAAAGTAAATAGACAATTTAAAAAGTAAAAGTAGGGTACAACTTATCATTAAAAAGTAATCTCTTCCAGACAACCTTTGGATGGAAGAACATTTAAAAGAAAGAAAAAAATGTGTAGAGGCGGTTTACAGAATAAATAGATACAATTATACATATATACATATATACATATATATGTATACATTTAAACATACCTATACATAAATAATATATAAACAAAATAATAAGACAAATCTACTAACATCTGTGGTCCATACCAATCGACTCGTGGTTGGTTTTCGCCATAATTGGAACGATATTCTAGGAATTAAAAAAAACAAATACAAAAAAGAACACAACTAACAATAGAAAAATATTGTTAGGGTTTTCATTCCTCGATGGATCCCTGGAAAGGAAGAAAGCCAAAACAAGAGGAAATTATAATAATTCGTGAGCGAGATGATCGCGGACTAATCCGATAATCACTTGATTGACCCGGCCGGGACTTGTAACTTTTTTGATAAAAACGTTTTTGTTTTGTTTGAATTGGATTATTTATTTTCTTTTGCTGGCTCATTCTTGGCAGAAAGCGTGGCAATGTTACCTGGCGCTGTGAGAACTTCAAAGAAGCACAGCTCCTCTAAAAAGACCGTTTTACATGAATCACATTATGATTCTGTTCTAATGCCGTCTCTTTTGCACACGTGAAAAAACTCTGACTCTGTCCTACTTTCAAATCATTTTATGATTCACCCAAGTCGGCCTTTTTTAGATCCCCAGGCCTTATTATCCAACTTTAACATCTATCGCTATCGCCATCAACCCGTTAGCTTATAACTGTGCCGATCGGCATAGGTAAGTCAAGGTCACGGCAAAAGTTCAGTATGAGCAAGGGCGTACGCAGGATTTCACTCGGGGGGGGGGGGGGGGCAGAAACTCAAAAATATAGGCGTAGGTTCTAAAACGAAAAAGACAAACAAATTATTGAACACTACGTATTTATTTTTTATATCAATCCTTAAAAAATTTGTCTCCGGGGATTTTCAGTAGTCCCTAGTATATAGCTTACCTACAGTATGTTTTTAAGACAATAGTTAGTTTTCAGTGTAAAGTAACACTTGCTTGTTTCACACTGCAGGGGGGGGGGGGGGGGCACCTGCCCATACCTGCCCCCCCCCCCTGCGTACACCCTTGAGTATAAGTAGTATTTATATTATATTATATACAATATGGGTATCGTTATAAAGCTAGCAAGACAAACAACAATAAAAAAAGAAAAAAAAATACTACAATAATAAAAAAAATATTGTGGGTTGTTGTTTTTGACCTAAGTTTTACGTCTCCTTCACTTTTTATAAATTTATGGTCATAGTTATATATTTTTTTAAATATTTTTCTTTTTCTTTATATTTTTTTATAATATTATAGTATTTGAAAAGACATATACATATACTATATACTATAACCAAAACTATCTTTCTATATACTTTCTCCCGTGCATAAAAAAATCACTTCCTCTTTTTTTACTTCTAGAAAATTTAATCTAGTTTTAGAAAAAGAAAACCACATTAGATTCTGACAAATACTTAAGGAGATAGAGCCAAAAACAAAATTGTGGCAAAAAATTGGCGGGAAAAAAAAATCGCCTTAAATCTACAGGTCAAAGGTGTGTGATTGTCTAAAATGATACGTGTGAAAGCAATAGCAATAGATGTTGAAGTTACACAATAAGGCCCCATATCCAGCAAGACGGATGATACTTTTTCTTTTCTTTCACAGTTATTTGACAGGGATCCTTTTGTGGGTTGCTAGTGGCCGGCCGGTTTTCATGTCGTTTAGCTTCTCAAAATATATAAAAGGTGTAAAAAGGCTGCGACCTTTACATAAAACCACATTATATAATGATCATACTGAACAACTAACTGAAGAAAAATACACGCGCAAAACAGCAGAGAAGAAGATATTCAACTGTACTGACTTTAACTCGCAGGAGGAAGGTGTATTTTAGAACACTACGCGTGAACAACTGTTTCACATATTTCTTTACATGAACGAACGACGTCTAAAATTTTCTCTTTTTATTTCCAGTACAGATAAAAATTATATAAATTGCTGAATTTTGCGTAAAAACGAGGCAATATTCGCGATATCCTGAGAGCTAAAATGATGCTGTTTCACCAAATTTTTATTTTTGGGCTGTATAGAGACGTAATTAGATGTCGCTAGATAATACTCGTGAAAGAAAAAATGAAGAAAATTATATACGTATACAAAAGGTAAAAATTGATTGTTTTCTCCAATCTTAAGAAAAATACAGGTGTGAAGGGGCCTCTTAACTAGTAAATCAGTTACTATAAAAAATAAACTGATATTTCACTTCAGAAGATGAGCTCATTGTCTTGGACGCGTAGTACTTGTAAAAGAACTGATTGATTTTACGAGGTAGAAATAGCTATATAGGTATATATTATACGAGATAGATATAATGGGCAAACATTATATCTATCTCGCTAAAGTTTACTTAAGATCAGTTAAGATTAATGAAGTAAACGAATAAACAAATAAAGTATATAACAACTTGGAGAAAGTGGAATAGAAACACACACCAAATGACTTTAGAATTGTTGAAACTCTGCCGAGGCTGTGACGACAACGTAGAAACTTGTGCTCACGAAAAATGCTAGATACGCTACTAGCTCAAATAATTAAAATATTCTCATTGTACACATAAAGGTGGTAGAGCTGATGCCGGGCTCGATTGTGGAGGTACCACCAACTTACTTGGAGACCCCCTCGAAGTAATTCGAGGGAGAGTAAAAGGACAGCTCACAGACAAAAAACCAGGAGGCCCACCATGCCTGGGACCCATGGATGGTGGTATATCCACCCCTAATAGCCGGGCCTTATATAGAACAGACTGGTGACAGGCAGCGGCGTCACTGGTGCGAGGTTTCCGGTACCGCGCTTACCAACCCGCCTGCTCAGCGTGTGTGTGTATGGGCAATTCTTCCAGGATGACCGCCGGAAGTGGCAAAGTCCTGGAAAGGCTTATGTCCAGCAGTGAACGAACTAGGCTGATGGATGGATGGGTAAATTATACATACTTAGAGAGTCATTTGTTCACTTATTTTTTAAACAAATTTCAAGGTTGTATGCTAGAGAAAAGCCCTTTAAAATCGGAAAAACACAAAGCTTAAAGGTAACTTCATATTTTTTTCTATAGACATACTTATTACAAGTACAGTTGACTATCTATGTACCTTTATTATTTTTATTAAACCGATTTACCAAGTTATGCAATTTGAAATGGTAATTTGAAGTTGTGCAGTTGATATTATAGTGCAGGACGACGCCAACTCCGATGCGAAGCGAGACGTATCGCGACAACAAAGCGCATATTTGGCTGGCTGATCTAAACAAGCGCCTTACGCTTTGCCTCACGCTGTTCTAACTGTGCTGAGCGAGTCTCGCCCTTTGCGTTGAATATAATAATTATTTCCGAATCCTTAGTTGTGCCTCAATTACTTGTTATTTTTTATCCTGTTTTAATTAATTAGAATATTGATGATACTTCCAAGTGGTGTATGTGCTTACTTTGCTTGTTAAATGTTCATAAGTCACTTAACGAAGCCTTGTAAAAGTACTCGATTTTAGGGAGAAAACCCATTATTTTAAATGTTTTTCTGGTCTTTAACGCGATGTTTGTGAAAAAATCAGTTACATACACCACTTCATATTGACCGTCTAAATGAAAGCCTAAAATTGATTTGATTGAATTGTTCCACTTTCGCGAGTTATTATGGTTTTTAGATATGTATGAAGTACGATTCGGAGCGGGCTCTTTGTCAAAAATTTTCCAAGAGCTAACTGTACGATTAGGTGGTCCAACACCTGAACACACTTTTGTTTTGACCACGGCAGTTTAACTATCGAAGACTTTTATTCCCAATTGAAATTCCTTAAAGATTTCCCTTGCGTGAGCCACAGAACAGAAAGAACTTACATTTTGTGTTTCAACTGTAACTTCATTACAATAAGATCCATTTTTGTTTGCAACAGCATTGGTCAATCTTGGGTTAGCTATTAATCAGTCAAATTATATTGTCTTAGAGATCGCTCTAAATTGTCCCAAAACGGTCTTGTATTGGATTGGACCGGATTGCATCTTTGATTTACTACAATTTAGTTTGGGAATTTCATTTAAATTGTTATTTTCTACTTAGGCAAGTACACTTAGGCTTTACCTTTATGTAGAATAGGTATATCCATTGAACAAAAAACCTCGTGTAACTTATAAAAAGTCTTTGTTTTTGGTACTTATACTGGTTGCAAATAGATTGAAATCTTGTAATGAAACTAGGTGGTAGAGTTAACGCCGGGCCCGACTGTGGAGTGCATCTTACTTGCGAACCACCTTGAAGTTATTCGGGGGAGAGTAAAAGGACAGCTCTCAAACAGGCATAAAGGTGGCCCACCATGGTTGGGACCGATCGATGGCAATATATCCACCCCCAATTGCTAGCCCTTACATAAAACAGACTGGTGACGGGCACTGACGTCACTGGTGCGAGGGTATCGGCACCGCGCACACCAACCTGCCTGTCCAGCGTGTGTGAGTATGGTCGGTTCTTCCAGGAGGACCGCCGGGAGTGGCGAAATCTTGGAAAAGCCTAAGACCAGCAGTGGATGAACCAGAGTGATGGATGGATGGGACGGATGAATGAAACCAACAATTACACAATTACTCAACTGCTAGATATCTCGGTACATACTTCAAAGTGAAACGTCAGTCGCTTCTATAATTCTTAATTGAACCACAAAATAACCACTTACAGAATGTTTACTCCGAATAACTAGCGAACACAGGCGCACGCACACATAGACGCGTACGTACGTCGATCTCAGAGATATTCGGGTGAATGCCAATACGAAATTCTGCCGAGATCATCATACGTACGCGTCTATGCATGAGTGCGTCTGTTTTCGCTCCGTCGTCGTCGAGTCGGCCTTCTGGTAGTATCTATTTTGTGATTGAATTGTTCATTGCGTGCATTGTAGTCGCAAGCGCAGTGGAAATTTGCTAGTCTTCGCTCTACGTAGTATTTGTTTTATGACTCGTAGGTACTACATTTACAGCACTGCAGTTAGCTGTCACTTTGATAGCTCCTCAGCCAATCACAGCCTGCTAGCAGCGCTGCAAGTAGCAGTCTTTCACAAGCATTAACTTGCCCCAAAAATCATACAACCTACATTTTCATTTTTAAATGCTTAAGAAGTATATAAAAAAAATTTGTAGCTAAAATTCTTCAAAAATACATAGGCAAGGGAACTCTTTTGTTGTTACAATATCGTCGAATTGATTATTTTTTGTTAACTTAATTAATTAAATCGGACCTTTAAATTGCACCCTGTTTTGGTATTTATTTTGCTCAGTTATAAATAAAAAATTAAAATTCTAATCAAAACACGTTACACATATTCTGTAGTATATCATATATGTATATATTTTATTTTTTACTTATTTACAATCTGAGTAAAACCCGACCTTAATTATAGCTTTTTGGTCACCAGATGCCTTATTGTCTAACTTCAACATCTAATGTTATTGCTTTCAAAAGTACGCGTGATTGGCTAGAAGTGATGAGTCACGTTATTTCTAGCCAATCACGTTACCTTTAAAGCAATAGCGATAGACGATTTCATGACTATTTCCTTACACAATCGCACCTCAGAGCTGTAAGAACCACCATAAAGAACTGAACCCGATTTACTTCCATTTAAATAACCACTCTTTCCCAAAAATCAATGATTTATAACTCGAATGAAGTAAAATCAAATTCCCTGGCTCAAATTTTAATGAAACTTAATGCGAACAAAGCTTGATTTATTATTTTAAGCAAAAATTCGCGGAGAGTTATGAAAATGGTTCCTGCGATTTACTAAAATATTTTTGGTTGAATGATTGATGCTTTTTTTTCATCGCATGCTGGAGTAATTGTCTGGAGATCAGAGAAATTTAAGGTTTTTTATACCTTTGATCTTAGTAATTTATTTACTTAGCAAAGCTTTCCATTACCCAGGTTTTATGCAAGTTGACCGTTTTGATCATCATCCAAATTCATACTTGAGGACAACAACGGAGTCTCACCATAAATGTTCCTTTTGTACCTTTTATTAGATACGGAGCCCTAAAAAGTGGCCTGTCTCTGTCTGTCTACTCATCTATCAACCATCTGTCAAATCAGTCGGAAGCGAATTATTGTAAATTTTTCTTGATAGCAAAGGACACATTTCTAAACAGCCATTTCTCAAGTAACGTAACACGAAGGCAAGGAAGGAAGTTGCAGCTTTTTCGTAAAATATTCATCATCATAAAATACGGCTTATTAAACCTAAATCTCGAAATAGTTTTCGAATTTACACATCTTAACATAATTTAATGTAAGCGAATTACAATTAACCGGCCGGAAATCCTCCCAGATGCGTTTTGCCATACTGCACGCCGCGCGATCAAAATTTTATACGTAACGATTTGCAAGTATATACTTTAAAAGAGTTACTAAAATAACCTACAAACCGAAAATGGGTGTATTCTCGATACAAACTGGCCGTTTCACCTGCACAACGTTTGTATCCATAAAATTTCAATTTCGTACCTCGTTCTCAGTGGTTCATAATCGGTGGTCCGCGGACCATTAGGTGGTCCCCGGAAGCACCCGAAGTGGTCCGCGAAGCCACCCGAAAAAATATAAAATAAGTGGCAAACAGTGATATAAGTGAGAGCCACGCTCACTCATGCTGTCGAGGTTGTACCAGGGTTGGATTTTGTAGTATAATTATACTATTTGTACCATATTTTCATGACATGTAGTATGTAGTATCGTAATGGAACTATACTACGTAAAAATACCATAATTTTATCTTCAGGCCGACCGACTTATTTTATTGGTTGAGACGTTTTACTTTTTAACATTTACCCTACAATATAGGGAATTTCTGTGCGTTATGAATATTTTTAGTAATTTTTTTTTAAATTTCAATAACAAATAAGCTATTTTATTAAATTATGAATATTATTAGTAATTTTTTTTAAAAATTCACTAACAAATAGGCTGTTTTTATTTCAATTCAAAACAAAAATCAACGAAAAACGAAACGTAGTATAATTTTAGCCAAGTAGTATATTTTTAACTCCCATAGACAATAATTTTCCGAGGGTCTAAATCCAACCCTGGGTTGTACGAACTGAGAGAAGAAATACAAACATTCTCAACTGACAAAAAAAAGAGTTGCTGGATCAGTTCTTTGAGTCTACATTTCAAATACGTTTTACTTATTTTTTTTTACTTTTTCACACAATAATGTATTGAAATATATTGAACCTTCAACTGCAAGGGTCAGGAAATTGGTAATTGCAAGGAACGAGTAATAATATTATATTTGCATATAAAGGATGTAAAATTATAAAAAATATTTTCGTAAATAATTCAAATACTGTTATTTTTGAACGATTGTGTTTTATTTAAAATTAGTAGCTAAAACAATTCTTGATTTATTTACATATACTGTCCCAACAGTAAGTTGTACGTTGCGAGACAGACATTTTGTGAAATGGTTAAGAACCACTGATCTAGCTGTTGTTGTGAATATGGATCTGAGCCACAAATGACAACAAAATGATCCTTTAGGGGCGCTGTTTTTTCGACTTAAGTTTCGGAACCCTGTTTTTTTCTCTGAAAGCCTCGTGATAGTTCTCCTCTTTTCCCCCTGCAGCGACCTACACCGATTTTTTTTGTTTAATATGCGATATTTATTTTATAGTTCAAGCATCATCTATCGATCCATCAGCCTAGTTCGTCCACTGCTGGACATAAGCCTTTCCAGGACTTTGCCACAACCGGCGGTCATCCTGGAAGAATTGCCCATACTCACACACGCTGGGCAGGCGGGTTGGTGAGCGCGCTGCCGGAACCCTCACACCAGTGACGCCGTTGCCCATCACCAGTCTGTTCCATATAAGGCCCGGCTATTAGGGATGCAATATTCAAGCATTACTCTATACGCTCTTGTCGTTGGAGTAACCACCATTCTTCTTATAATGGAGGTCAAAATACGTTAAAAATGTATTAATAGTTATTTAATTTTATTACATACCATTATGTATTTAAAATAGTAATTACAACCTCTCAACTTACGGTCAGCTGTTTATTTCGATTACGTTGAAAGAAGAAGATGTATTGACTAGAATAGAGAAAGAAATGCTTCAGTGGTTTGCACATGTAGAGAGGATGAATGAAGTTAGAGTGATGAAAGAAATTTATGGTGCGCAAGTGGAAGGTACAGCTCGACTGGACCGTATGCTGACGAAATTGGCGACATACTGAAGAAGGGCCATGTCAGAAGTACTCGGAATAGAAGAGCTTGTATGTCTAAATTGATGGATGTGGAAGAGGTGAAAGAGAGGCAGATGGAAATCTGTAGTTTCTGCTTATTCTTCTGGGAGACAGGTGTGAGTATACGTTTGTATATATATGTATAATACGTAGAACAAAGTCCTAACATTCAGATGTAGAACGGAGATCACCTTGCGGTACTAAATTAGCCCCTATAACGAAGAATATAAGATCTAATGTGTATATCTTGATAGGATCTCAACTCTATAAATCTTGAATTGAAATCTTGTCTTCTTTTTCACATTATGGCGGCAAATTATGGTTAAAGTACTTACCAACTTAGGTACCCTAAGAAAAAAGTTTTGAAGTTTAGAAAAGTGGCAGTAGTAATTTTTTGTGAAAAATGTATTGCTGTGTTTTATTTACCAATTTTAGCCCCAGAGGTTATTTTATACACAGAATAACAAATATCGATTAAATGCAAATCCTTGAATCGATTCTCTACATTAAAACAAACAGGTGTGTGCGTGCGATCGGATGTTGGGTATTCGGATCGAGGAAACGAATCATCGGATAAACGTCCCTTTAGGGGATCTTTTAAAATTGGGAGATCTCATCTGGCCTCATAGCACAGTGTTTAATCGCGCGCGATGCTACGATGTTTTTGCGATTAAACCGTACGTCACGCTCCTCGCACTTGTGATTGAACTAGTGGCGTCGTGCGTGATTAAACACTATGCAACGCCCGCTGAAGTCAGCCCCTGATCTACATATTTGTACAGGGGGTGCAAAATTCTAATTTGGCGTCTTTGTAAAAAATAAAGATATTTTTAAACCTTTATTTTCATTAAAGAAGTGCGTGAGGATTCGCTACACCAAAAAATCAAATTAAATGAGTAAAATAATATTTTTCTACACTTTTTTCCACAAAATCATCTATTATACATAATTCATAATATATGTCATAATAATAGTCATCATAAATTTATAGTCATAATTGAAATTATTAGTCACGTAGAATTTGAATATCAGCGATTATTTCTCCCGTTACTTGAACTTAAAACTGTTTTAGTATGAAGCTTGGATACCCGAGTTATTCCGGAGAAACGGTCGAACCGAGACTTCTAAAACTCGGGCTTAAAATGTATGGAGTTCTACCACAGATTATATAGTAGGTTCTACAGACAAAACCGGTTTTTACGATCGAGAAGGATAATTCGACAAACTGGGCATTCCCATGGCTTAATTTTCAAAAGATTTCTTTCATTTTGTTTTCAGGGAATTTACGTCATTTTAGGACATAGTTTTCACTATTTTGGTATATAAATTAACCATTATATTTTTATGACTTTTTTAAAGAATTTTCCGATAACCTTGTCACTTGAGAATTTTAGACATTATACTGATTGTGATGTGTGCTTGCTTATAAAAAAAAGTGGTCTGTCTCTGTCTGTCTACTCATCTGTCATCTAGCTGTCAAATTATCCTGAAGCAAATTATTATAAATTTATCTTGATAGCAAAGGACACATTTCTAAACAGCCATTACTCAAGTGACGTCACACGAGGGCAAATGGAAGTTGCAGCCTTTTCGTAAAAATATTCATCGTCATGAGGTTTTTTTAGACCAAAACTTTGAAAATACGGCTTATTAAACCTAAATCTTGAAATGGTTTTCGAATTAACACACCTTAACATAATTTAATCTATGCCTATTGCCCCCTGGTCGACGTGCGGGTCTCAGTCCTATTGTAGGCATATTGACAGCAAAACTTATGAGGGTTGTACCCTGTTGTGGCCTCTAGAGACCAGTAAGGTCACGATTGTCGCCCGGTGCAAGTGCACCCTCCCGCCTCCCCCTTGATCCGGGCCTGTCTGAAGTATTGAATGGCTAGTCTGGCCAGATGGTGAATTAATATTCAAAGTAATCAAGGAAATGATTAACAGATTACTCATATAGACATAATATCGTCATAAAATGAATCCCCGAGGGCCGTTTTATTGTCAAATGTGTTCACAAGTGAATTGTAAAATACAAGTGACCAAACTTGGTACACCCGCTTATCACCGACGCTTATTACGTCCCGAACGTAATGAAATGGACCAACAGCTACACGTGCCTTGCAAAGCACGTAGACCACAAATTAAGGCTTATGACCACGCTAAATAAGCAACTCGATATGTGTCGGTACAAATATCAACGGAAACGACATTGAAATAATGTTCATTTCAGCGTGCCTTCAAAAGTGGCTGTTACGACAACCACTGCGTCTCCAGCTAGCGCAAAATAAGAGAAAATAATACTTTTCACATGGACGCCATGGAAGAAAAAAAAAATTTGAACTTAAATTATTTAGATCTAAAAATTTCCTATAATTTGGTGAAATAATGATTAAAATCACTTTAGGCGTTTCGAAGAAGAGTAAGAGAATTCTTGTGTTAATCATGTGAAACTTTTTTGTCAAAACTTACAATAGAAAAGCAGTTTATGAAGCTTAAAATTTATTTTTGACTCTATAATGCCTATCATATATTTTTATGAAAATTTTTGGACCACCCGTGTGGGAGGAGTAGGCCTTCAAAGACAGGTCCAAATTGCAGTTGGCGTATCCATTCGCCTTAAGGCTGCATATAAAGTAAGATTGAGAACATCATTTTGCATTAATCAGAACTGAACTCTATAACGTTTCCTTTCAGTTTAAAATAGCGCGCTGTCAGCCGTGGCTGTTACGACCACAAAGAAACACGCGCTCACATGTGTCATTGTTCTAATTATTATAAGAGTGCATTACCAGCTAGAAATCAATCAGAAACAAATTTAAAAGCACAAATATTTTTGATAAAATTCCTCGGGCCAGGATCGGGGTCATTGTTCACTTATTTTTTATACAAATTTCAAGGCTGTATGATTTAAGGGTCGGTGTTCCGAGATTCGGGGTTCGGGGTTATGGCTTTTTAAGACGGTAAAAATTCAAATTTCTGAACAAAATAAATACCACTTGTTACCTTACAAGATGAAGTGCAGGTTCATTAAAAAAAATCTTGGCAATAATGTATAGTAACTTCAGAAAAAAAAAACAGGAATTTCAAGAAAATCTCTTGAATAGCATTGCAGCGCTACGGGTGTAACCTGAACTTGAAAATCCTGTATTTTTTTCTGAAGTTACTATACATTAGTGCCAAGATTTTTTTTAATGAACCTGTACTTCATCTTGTAAGGTAACAAGTGGTATTTATTTTGTTCAGAAATTAATATTTTACTATCTTAAAAAGCCATAACCCCGAACCCTGTTTTGCCCAATCTCGGAACTCCGACTCTTAAGGAAATAAAATTTAGAGATAACTTCGTAATTTTTTTCTATCGAGCTTTTGCGTTGGCATTCACCCGAGTATCTCCGAGATCGTCGTACGTACGCGTCTATGTGTGCGTGCGCCTGTTTTCGCTAGTTATGCGGAGTGAACCTTCTGTATGTGATTATTTTGTGCCTGCGAGGCGGAGACGAAGTCAGGGACGAGGTGCGAGCGCTTCGCTATAGCGCACGCTACCTACACACGGAAGGATTTCGTTGAGATATATCTTATGATTTATTTGGCAACAACTAATTATTTTGATTTATTTTTTATACTGTGACTAAATCTGTACTAGTAATTAAGTAGTAATAACGTCTGTATTTTTATATTTAATCTGACAATTTAACTTAATTTTTTCTCATGCAAAAGGTTTTTAGTTTCTACACCACAGCGAAGTTTTAATTTTTTTCAATCGATTTTTAGTTAGATTTGTTGTAGAAATAGCAATCACAGTGGCCGCCGACTGGAAAAGTGTTTCATTTCTGAACCGAATGAGATTTGCCATTTCGAAGAATCAAGTCACTATGAATAAGCTTAGAGAAGGTAAAGTATGTCTGCTCAAATAGCTCCGCCTTTGAAAAATGACGAACGCGGCGCCGCGTTCGCGTGCCACTAAAGGGGGCCGCCCAGTGCTGCCAGATCGAGATTCCCATTCAGCGCTAACATTGCTCAAAAAAGCACTAGATTGTATGAAATTCAGGGATTAAAAAAAACGCTAGATTCAGCACCAAGTTTTCGACAGTAAAAGATTGGTACTCGATACATAGGTTTAGCTGGGTTACCTATTATAGTAATATTGTATAACAGTACAAGTGTTACAAGTTTAGTTCAGGCATGGGAATGATTGCTACATTTAATTCATTTTCATTTGATGGAATTACTTTAATTTTTCACAGTTATTTCACATGTGAAATTTCACAGACAATGATTTGTCATGTGCAATGCACTAATGTCACACTTGCTACAATTATCACCTTAAGGCATCTATCTTTAAGGTTTATTTTTTAAATACTCTCATTCGTTATTCAAGGACAAAGTTCACCAATGCGTCATACGGTTTCCTCTTTTAGTTTAGTGACGAATCAGCAAAATATGCCTTCCTCCTTCTAACACGCCCGCTGTAGTACGATTCGTCTCTACTCGCTCGCTCTCTCTTCTATGCGAATGATCTGTGATTTTTAACAGACTATGTGCAGGTGTGATATATAAAAACGCGTTTTATATGATTTTTCACATGCTACTTGTGAAATGTTCCATGCCTAGTTTTTATCAAGCTACCTGTGATATATAATTTAAATTATAGATATATGCGTTCTATTTATTTTATCTCTTCAACTCCTCGGCGGATTGTAAGTGAAGAATGTGTACAAGTTTATAAACTGTGTTACTGTAGCTTTTCTACACACTTACTTTTTCGACACTACGAAGGGAGAAAAGGGAAGAAGGGTAGGGATTGACGCGCGAAATCGTATTCGATTTACAATTTGTTCGAATTTCAAATGGAATCTTTGATGTTGGTAAAAAACGGCATTTCGTGATTTATGTGAATTACATTTTTAGGTTTCGCAAAATTTAAACTGAGGCGACTTTAATTCATACAGACAAATTCATACTAGAGGCTTTGTAAGTGATCAGTAACAAAGTTCAATGACCTCTTATATGAAAAACGCAAAATAAACGCTTGCTACACTAATTGCCTCGGGGTGGTTCTTTTACAATAGGGGCACAAATAATATTTTTCGTATTTTGCAAAAAGATCAATCCTGACTACTTTTGTCTCACTCCAGTGTGTATTTAGTTTTATCAATCAAAATAATTTTGTATGTATTAACGAATTTTTGGTGTCTGTTTGACTCTAAATCGGACACTGTGAATTATTCAACCATTGGAAAAAAACATGATAAATTAACTGTCGATGACATCAGATTAGGAAAAAAATCTTCCGAAAAAACTTAATCAAACCCACTCTCCCACAAAACCAACCCGTTCCAACCATCACACTCAATCTGCTAATTGTCATTCAAAAACTGACGCACCACGAGCTTTGGACACCTAAATTAACAAAAAACCA